>JAHBMJ010000081.1:32556-52556 GCA_018398765.1 Chromera velia | reverse complement strand
ACAGAAAAGAAAGCAAGCAACCCAGCAAGAAAGAAAGAAACGAAAAGAAAAAAAAGCAAGCAAGCAAGCAAACAAGCAAGGAAAGAAACAAAAAAACAAGAAAGAAAGAAACCTAACAGAACAAACGCATCTACCCACCTCCACGATCATGAGCGGCAGTTGCCCATCCACGTTCTGTCCTGTCGACATAATCGCCTCCTTCGTGTCCGTCCATTCCTCCGACCCCATTTCGTACCTCTCGTCCTCGTGCTTGATGCAGAAAACCAAAAGCACCATCTTCGCAAGACTGCAACAGGCAACCGAGAGAGGGGGGTGCCAAGAGACAGGCACGAAGAGAGACAGACACAAACACACATGAAGCTGGGCAAATCCACCATGCAGCACGGAGGGGAGGAGCAACGCGAGTGGAAACGGGGGTCCTCTGCAGGAGAGAGGCTGATGGAAGGACGAATCAAAGGGGCCCCCCACTCTCTCTGCAAGGCTGATCCAGCAGAGAGGTACGACAGGTAGAAAGACATAGAAACAAACAGACAGACCGACACACTACATCGTTTTTTCTTTACGTTACAGACAGACAGACGGACAGACAGACAGACAGACAGACAGACAGACAGACAGACAGACAGAGGAAAAACAAGAATAAAAGTGTGCCTTTGAAGAGACGGGGAAGAAAGAAGCGATGAACAACACCGAACGAAAACGCTCCCCTCTTTCCCCCCTCATGAACCTCTTCTTTTCTGCTTGCCTGTCTGTCTGCCTGTCTGAGTATGTAAACCAATCAGCCGACGCTCTTTCGAAAAAACTTTTAGTCTGCGCGTCTTTGCTTTCAAATCGAATAGCTGCCCGTCAATGAATCAATTGAATGATAAATTGAGCAAACAGGCTGGCTGAGTGACTGACTCTCTTCCGATGACGCCTCCCCCGATGTCGAAGTATTTGTACGTGATCTCCCCGAGATTGCGGACGATCTCCACTCCTGGGGGGATCTGGGAGACCATCGGGGGCAGGTAGGAGGGCCCCATGGGAGGAGCCCTTATGGTCATCGTCGAGGGGGGGGGCATGGGGATCGCGGGGGGGGGCAGCCCCTCCTCCTTCAGTGTGGTTGTGGAGGTCATGGGGGGGGGGGGGCATGATAAAGCTGCCACCGGGAGGGGGGGGCTGCAGACACACAAGAGAAGCGAAGAGAAGAAAATGGACTGGATACAATACAGCGAAAGGGATAGGGCATCTAGGCAGACACTCACAGATACAGTAGAGAGGCCCGCGCCAATGCTGAGAGAAGAGAGAATCATTTAGAGGGGAAGAAGGACCCTAGGCAAGGCACCGGATTGAGTGACAACCCCTTCTTTTCTTTCCCCCAGACCGGCAGTCGAAGAAGACAAATGCAGTTCCTTCAACACAGCACCGTCTGATTGCAAGAGAGAGAGAGAGAGAGAGAGAGAGAAAGTACACGCAAGCACGCACAACTCGACTCAACGAACGAGCGAGCGAACGGACCCCAGGGGGCATAGTGGCCATGAAGGAGGGCATCTCCCCTTCTTTGGTCTCGGCGGGCTTCATCTCAGGAGGGGGGCCCTGCAGACAGACAGACGCATGGAGGGATTTCACACAAGTGAGCAGAGAGGTGGGAGAACATCGGGGAGGGGAAATTGTTTCGATGACTCGCGGTGCAGCTCTTTTGCCTCTCCAGAAAAATTGCCTGAAGTTTTCTCTGGTATTTCGGGAAAACATGAATGGAGACGGTAGACGACAGACTGACCATTGGCCTGGGCATGTAGGTCGCTGAGGCCATGAAAGGAGGGCGGCTCCCCATGGGCATCGGGGGCATGGGGGGGAACGCGCCTGGCTGTCCCATGGGAGGGGGGGGGAGGGATCCCATAGTGCCCATGGTTCCTGGAGGCATCATGGGTGGGCCAGGGGGCATGAAGGGGCGGAAAGGGGGAAGGCCTCCGGGCATGGTGGGGGGAAGCTGCTGTGGGCCGAGAGCCCCAGATCCGGGGAGAGGGACCTCAGGGAGAGGGCTGCCGGGAACCATAGCAGGGGCAGGCTCGGGAGACGACATTTTCAAGGCGTGGAATATTAATGAGTACTTTTTGTGGTTGTGGAAGCAAGCTTGCGTGAGGCTCCGAGAAGTAATTCGAAAAAACTTTCAGAGCCGCCTTCAGACGACAGAACAAGTCAGAGAGCCTCAGGGCAGAAGGAAAATATCCGGACTGCGTTCTTAATGTTTCTGATCAGCCGCTCAGCTGAAGATTCCCATTCACGTACGTCCAGGGAGTCCACCAGATTCCACGATGAGTACGAGGCATGCAGCTAGGATGCCCCCCTTCACGCAGAACCAAACCTATGCATACCGGACCAATACACGCCCGGAGAGGCGATAAGAAATTCACGCAGGACGGAAGCACAAAACTCAATCCTGCATGCATGGGCGCGTCGTGCGCACCCGAAAATTCAAGCTGACACAAAATCCTACAAAATTGGCAATTAATTTGGCATTGCGTCACATCGACCCCAACTAACCCCAACTAACGTCTTGCCCCACGACCCCGGCCAGTACCGGCTACTACCAGCCACAAAAATTCACACCGAAAAGCCATAGACTGCCACAGACAGTGAATAATTTTAAGAAAGTACGAGTGTCAATGGCACTTATGTATATTTTGGTACACTTATAAAAACTTATTAAGACTTAGGTCTAGCTACAGACCTACGATAATTCCTATGATATCTAAGCAGAGTCTAGCAGTGTCATGCACAAGAGTGATTATAAATAAAAATTCAGTTAAAAAAAAATCAATAAAATCAAACTAAAAGACCAGAATAGACGAGGATAGATTAAAAGTAAGTAAAGTGGACTCACTAAAAGGAAAAAACTAGAGAGATTTTCTTTTATTTATTAGTAGCAGCACTGAGCAGCGCTAAAAAAGATCCAAAGGGATATTACATATCATAACACAAAATATTACAGATAGATCTAGAGATATAGATCCAATTGAATCTAGGTCAACATATTTAATTTTAAAGTAATTGTTATTGCACTTGAATATTTTAGTTGCTGAAGTATGTTGAAGATACGCTGGAGCTGTCATCTTTAAGTCAGAGCTTTCTTATTCATCCTTTTTTCCCAGTCTGTCACTTATAGCATGTGTCAAGTTTTGCTGTCTTCTGACAAGGGCGATCCGTTTCAACCGTCACGGCCCATCATGCATTCAACTCCTGTATACAACGTACGTGAAGATCGTACCTAAGAAATTGAAGTTGCGTGCTCAGTCGGGGAAGGTCTGGTTATTGCTTCCAGCAAACATTCTAGCCCTCTTCACTTTGGATCAGACCTGCATGAATGTCTCTTCTGCATGGCAGATTTTTGTGTTTCTTGCGTCTCTGCCTTCTGAATAAAGTCTTGCACGGCGACTCGGTACGAACTATACAGTGGGACTGCTTCCTTCCTCCATTACTCGCTTGGCACTCCCGGAAGGTTTTCTGCCAGGTTCTCCTCTGCCAGCCCTGCAGCTGATGGCACAGCGCCTCCTGAATCTGCATTCAAAGCGCCTGCCAAGGGGTTCTCGTCTTCTGCTCTGCTCCTTACTTGAATCACTTGCGTGTTCGGAACTCCCACAGCTTCTGTAACCCCCTCCAGGTCTTCTGTCAGGGTAGTCCCAATTTCCTTTTTCGCTCTGGAGAATTTGTCAATCCCAATGGATACTGCCCGATCGTAGTTGAGAAACTCAGAGGACAGAATGTGGTTGATGATTTCGTTGATGGATGTCAGCCCTACAGCAATGTAGACGGTCACAGCACGGGGGAAGGATGCTGTGAGGGCGATGGAGAGAATGTTGTTCCACGCCAAAACCGTTCGGAGATACTGAGGCCATTTTTGTCCTGCGTCGTTTGTGAACTCTTTGAATTTCTCCTTGGCCTTTGTCTTTGCTTCCTGCTTTGCTTGCTTCATCTGGTCCTTGCTTCCCTGTACTTTCTCCATCAATTGTTTCCGAAGTTGTCTGAGCATGAAGAAGTCAAGAACCACAGGGCCGTCTCCGAGACGCTCCAGAAACTTTCCTGCAGGAAGGAAGGAGGGAGAAACAATGTGAGGATGCACAACAGCATTCAACCCCTGCAGGGCATGGAAGTGTTGAGACCGACTGAGGTTCCTTCGAGTCACACTCTCGGTGTGTAGCTCTTACTCTCTCTCTCTCTGTGTGTGTGTGTGTGTGTGTGTGTGTGTTGTCTGTGTGTCGGGGCGGGAATCTGTTTGGCATGCAGCCAAAACCTCCGGCAGAAAAAACAGTGGGTTTGCCTGCGAATTTACTCGACAAATATCACAACACGGCGAATAGGAGAAAACAACCCATAAAGAAGCAGTGATGGAGTCATGACCACTCAGTGAGAAGGCCCCGACCTGCAAAAGTCCCAAACCCGGGCACTAGAAGGTAGACGACCGAGAATGCCCGTGTGAGGACTTTAATGATTGCTGCCGCCATAATGTTCTCCACCTTCCCGCATTTCTTCTTCTTCTTTTCCTCCTTCTCCTCCAAAAGCGTCTCGTCATAGTCGAGACCCGGCACCGGAAAGTCTTTGGACCTCCCCATGTTCAGCAAAAGCTCCGAGATTTTCTCCACGTTCTGCACATGCACTCATGGTGAATGGGTAGATAGAACAATTATGCCCATATGATCTCATGTTGTATGAGAGGATTTCTGAAGAGCGGGCAGGTACACGGACTGGAGAAGAAAATGCCTTTGTGTCCACCAATCCTCCATCCAACAGAGAGTCCAATGCAAGGGAAGGCAGTGTAAGATAAAAAAAAACAGGGCAGACAGCAAGACAAGAGAGGACGGACAGACCTGGACCCGGAGTGCTGTGGGAGTCCAAAAAGAGAACACGGTCGCCAGCACTGTGAGCACGTCCACGAGCTCCTGTCTCGTCAGGTCCATTTGTCTGCTTGCAGAGGTCCAAAGGGAAAATACAGAGGTCAGTCTGGGGGCGAATTACGAGTCACAAAAGCTGGAAAACAACGCATTAACGAATAATGAAAAAACAAGAGACTGGACCAAGGAGAGAAGCAAGCAAGGTGTGGAGAGAGAAAACAGAAAGCCTTGTCAAAGGTACCAAATCCTTTCTTTCTGACGGTCCGATTCCCCCATGCATTCCTGATACCCAGAAGGGAAAGCAGAGACGCCACTAGACCCTCCTGCCAAGGCCAGCGAAGACTCGGAGTCTCTCTCTTTCCACAACCACCCAAGAATCCTTTCCTCCCCCGTCCCGACCTTTCACCTGTAAAGGTTGTCTCTGGAGGGGCACTGTCCGGGGCCCTTGCACTCCGACGGACCGTCTCCCTCACACGTGTCTGTGAAGGCTTTCCCGTCTTGCTGCGCGCTGCCGTCCTTCCGCAGTCGGTATTCGGTCTGCATTCATCCAGCACAGACGTACACATACATTTTGTCCAGAGACTTTCCGTTCAAGTCGTTCTTGCAGCGCAATACAGCGTGCAAGAAAGAACACACCACAAGAATCGCGCGGTCATGCAGACGGAAGGAAACTCAAGGACAGGACAGGAGAGGACAGGACACAGTTAACGGGGAGTGACTTGCGACCGTTGATCAACATAGTGGCTCGAAACAAGAATCCAATTTGCGCAAGCTGGCCCATACTCTTCCTTCTCTCAGCTGATCATGGCCTGAAAATGACGAGAACATCTCTCCGTTCCCCTTCACGCTGCTTCCAGACTTCTACAAGAAAACGACAACTACAACAATTAGGTCTGTCTGCCAACCTGTGCGTTGACGGCGTCGGCCCTTTGAATGATGAGCAACCAGACTGCAAAGATTCTTCGTACAGCAACATTCTCTTCTTCGCCGTGGTTTTTTTTCTCTTTTTGCGAAATCCCTTCGTGCTCTTGCAAGAGTGCGATCTGACTCCTCGGGCTCATCTTCATCTTCGCCAATCTGTCGCCTTCCAGAGCCTTCCGTTCAAGCCGTTCGTCGAGTGCCTTTGTCTTGTCCGTCTTCTTTCGGAATGCGGCCAGCTGCAGGACCGTCTCACCTGCCAACGCGCTGCATGCGCACAAGTGGACAGACAGAAGAGTAGATGAAGCCTGATGAGCACGCACAGAGGTACAGTCTACATACAAATTCTTGACAGAGAGGACATGGAAGAAAGGTCAGATACACGGACAACCGGCAAGAAGGTAGGCTTCGGAGGAACTCTGAGGTGAAGCCAAACGTGGAGAGGACTGCTCTATCGATGAACGCCGAGCTCTTGCAAACCAATTCCCCCCTTCCTGTTTGTCTGTGCAGTCCCAAGTAAGTGTGTGTGCGTGTATAGACAGTGAACGTGTGTGTGTGTGTGTGTACGTGTAAGTCTCCGTGTGTGTGTGTGTGTGTGTGTGTGTGTGTGTGCGTGTGTGTGTGTGTGCGCGCGCGTGTGTGTGTGTGTGTGTGTGTGTGTGTTTGTGCGTGCGTGTGTGTGTGTGTGCGTGTGTGTGTGTGTGGATTTCCAAGAGCATTGGCAAGATCGGGAGAGAGGTTCTAAAGAAACATGATCCTCGCAAGCGGGGTTCGGTTGAAAGCTTGCTGAGGGGCGCTTTTTCGTGCTCGTCTAGACACCCAGCATACAACAGAATTCAAACCGGATCGGCGTCTCATCATTCCACTGTCACTCACAACTCACTCACACGCTCACTCGCTCAATTACTCACACGCACATGCACACTCACTCACTCACTCGCTCACTCACCCGAAGAAAACGTCTCCCAGGAGGGTGCCTGCCGCAAACACTGCAGCCGCGAGGAAGATGATGGAGTTGCCCAGCACAGAGTAGATGTAGCCGCCGATATCCCACGCAGAGGTGGAGCGGCGGAACAGGAGAAGGACGCGAAGAGTGATGATGGCGATGGCCGACTGCAAGGAAGAAAGGAAGGAAAGCAGGGAGAAAATAAGTCATACAGTCGTGCACACACGCTGTATCCTCGTGTAGGGAGTGCGTGAGAATTCAAGAAAAGAAGTTGCTTACGCAGTTTTCTTGGCTCGGCCTTCCGAGGAAAGAGGAAAGAGAATCGCCGGAGACCCGAACTTCCTTTCTCAGGTATTCCCCCTCAATACGTACATTGCGGATTCAGACAGCACAGAAAGGAGTCAAAGTCAATCCGCTTCCTGCATGCCCACATTGACTGCGTTCAGGAAGCTGACTGTGATTCTGTTCGCTCACTCACTCACTCACTGACTTGCGTTGTGAGAACGATCAGGTAGATAGAGCCGGTGCACAGGAGCTGCATGAACAGACATACATGCACTTGAATCTGTTTGAGACGCAGAAAAATACATACATCGTCCACATGCAACGAAGCCTGCCTGCGCCCCATGTGTCATCACACTCGTCAGAGGGGCACATGCAGAGACACATCACCCCATGAGATAGAAGTCTGCAGCATCTCAAAGATCTGAATTTTCTGACTGCATGTCACGCTTGCTTATTCCAATTTGATCGATGCCTCTTAGTTCCCTCACTCACCTGCAGGCACATGACGAAGAAATGCTGCATGGTTTTGTCTCCCGGAATGGCGCGTCTCCGTTGCTCTAGAGCGACTGCGAAGAGAGGCAGCACCGTCAGCATCCCGCTCTGGACCAGCAACAGAGACGCCGCAGCCGCCACACCTGCAGTCACACGAAAATGATCAGTCTGTCCATTGTAAAACAGCGACTGCATGTAATCCTCTCCATGCATTGACACCTTCTTCCCCTTCCCCAAGTACCAAAAAGAAAGAAGATACGGTAGGCCAATGGCTGTCCCCTCTCCTATCCATTAGACGGGCGACCCGATTGGAAAGAAGCCCCCGTCTGTGGGGTCCTCGTTTGCTCCGAGACGATTTGACTGCCCTTCTTTGGAAGATCATCTCATGTTGCGGTTTCTTGTTTAATCCCGATGTCCTAGCCCTCCCTGAATCCTCCCTCCCTCCCTCTGGCTGACCCCTCACAAGGAGGAACGTTGTGCCGAAGGAGTCGGTCTCAGATGCCCCTCCACAATCCTGAGGAGAGACATCTGAAGTGCACTGTGCAGAGGTCATGGAGACTGAGGTTGAGAGCCCGCCTGAGAACTCCAGGAACGACAGCGCGATAAACTCGAGACGGACAGCCTCGAGAGCCTGTAAGAGAGAAGGAGAGCGAGATGAACTGTACGACAGCGCGATGAACTCAAGAGTCTCACAGAAGGAAGAGAGAGAAGACAACTAGGAGAAGGATAAAACAGAGAAGAGAAAACTATCTGACAGCCCCAACAGAGGGGGACATGAAAGAAAAAACGAAAATTGAGGGACGTCTGTCAGTGGCTGCAGAAAAAAGTGAGTGCTTTTATTCATCCGTTCAGCCATGCTGTCAAGAAAGGCTTCAGGTAAGGTCTATAAAAAGAAAACAGGTCGCACCTGTGTAAGCTTTGGCATGCTGGTCGTTTCACTGCTTGCTTGTGTCATTTGGGCTTTAATTTTCTTCACAAACTTCTTGTTGGGAAAATAATTCAATCGACTCTTTTCAGATCGAAATGCTCAATTAACCACAATATTTGACTCACATCGGCGAGGGGCCCGAAGAGTGTATCCAGAGTAACCGGAAAGAGAGCGGCGAACCCCGTTCTCACGATCGTGATGTCCACTCCAACACGGAGGAAATTGGCACCCAGAAGGCCGAAGAGTTGGAAGATGAAGGTCACCACCGCGAAGATTGTGGCACCGATCGTCATTCCTTTCGTTGCCTGAGTTCTGACTTCCGTGGTTGCCTCTTCTGTTCTTGTAGCCAGTCGTCGAATGGACTTCTCCATGGCCTCCATCTTATGGAAGATGCTTTCGAAGATTGTTTGCCAGAGCCAGAGAGCAAAGAAGATGAAGAAGAGAAGACCTAAGACCAGACCAACTCCAAGAAGGATCCCGAACACGTGGGCGCACGTGGCACAGGCAAACAGGATCAAGGCGATCTGCATGGAGAGATCCAGTGTCGTAAAAGATATAATGGGTTTAGAAGTGGAGAATGTCGTGTTCATGTTAAGGCAAAAAGAAGTATCAAACAACAGGAAAAGATCACAGAAGCAGAAAGACACGTACCTCATCCATCGTGTCTAGAACCGACATTGATTGAAGAGACTTTTCCACACCCACCCGTGCATTCACTATTTGCTTCTGCCCTGCAGGTCTAGGTACGACTTCCAGAATTAAGCACAAAACACAATCCTCGCAAGGCTGCTGTTGAGCTCTCTCACCACATTTACAATCACATGAGCCGACGCACGCACCTGCAGGGTTCTCCAGGTTGCCACCACAAACAGCGAACGGCAGGGAGACTCTTTTGGTTGATCCAGGCTCCACGGTTTGTCTCCCTCCGACTCCCTTGCGCGTTGTCTTCTCTCCTCGACCTGCTCCCGGGAGAGTTGCCAGATGTCTCGAGTCTCCATCTCCGGGTCTGCGATGGCTGCAGATGGGAGGGGATTGATTCAGCAGGGAGAGGGAAACGAATGCACGAAGGGAAAGCGAAGTGAGGGAAAGAAAAAGCGATGGGGGCGAAAAAAAAGGCAGGGCCGATGCCACGAATGGGACGCGTGAGAAACGTGTGCAAATTAGGAAAGGAAGACGAGAAAGATGGAACAAACACGAGTCAGTGAATTCCGATCTGATTGTGTGAACCTCCAGCCGGCGCAGAATAAACTCCCTTCTCCTCTACCGCACTCAACACATCCTTACAAGTCGGATGGATGGTTGCCCGACCGACGAACCTGCCAGGAAGAGGGCAATGCCGAGGAAGAGCGCGGCACCCGCGCCAATCCAGGCAAGCCACCTCCACACCTGTGCAATGTTGTAGTGAGAGTCTCCTTGGATGTCTAGTCTGAAACTACACACACACAGAGAGTCAGAGAGGCAGGAAGTGACGGGATAAGGAAGAAAATTGGCAATGGTTTTGTGCAATTTGCTGCAGTAACGACCAATGTTATCGTTGATGTGCTTCCTGACCTGCTCAATAATTGTTGAACTGCCTGAGTGACTGACTTTCTTGCTGAGTGCCTGCCTGCTCGCCCGTTTCTCTCCCTGATTGACTGACTGACTGACTGACTGACTGACTGACTGACTGACTGACGGACCGACTGACTGACTGACTGACTGACTGACTCACTCACTCACTCACTCACTCACTGACTCACCGACTGACCGACTGACCGACAGACGGACTGACCGACTGACTGACTGACTGACCGACTGACCGACTGACGGACTGACCGACCGACTGACTGACTGACTGACTAGGCGGCATTTTCGGGTTCTCCATTGCAGCAGAAGACACTCCGTGTGTCCAGCCGTGGGAAGTGTTTCTTCATGTTGGCGTACAGCCAGTTTCTCCCTGTCGTACTCGATTGAAGAAGACTGCATGCAAGCAAAGGACGGACAACACATGTAGGGAGGACGCAACAGCTCCCTGATGCTCATTTGTGCCCTAGTTGTCTGCCCAAAGGCTGTTGCTGCGGCAGGAATTAGGAGGTTGGATTCAAAGACACAGTACGACACAGAAAAGTGACATATCAGTTAAGGAGATGCCCGTCTGTGTCCGTTGAAAGAGAGCAATTGATTGCCCTTTTTCTTTGCAGGTAGATACAGTTCTGAACACTTGCGTAAGAATTCAGGAGGGTTTATCCGGCCATGCATATACGTGGAAGAGCTTAGGGAATGCATGATGCACATACTTGTTGGAGCAAGAGAACGTGTTGTTGTAGATGACGTTGCAGTAGTTCTGGATGTCCGCAACTTTGCCTCGGGTGTTGGTGCGGTTCAAGTGAACGACATCCCATACTCTGCATCCATGCAGGTGCCCCCACACAATAATTCGTGCACAGTGCAAGCTGATTCACGGATATGCACCTAGCATTCCTCATAAAACATACGCACACTTGTGAATAGAGCTCGGTCGATACAAGCAAAAGCAAGGATGCCACCTCTGTCTGCCCAAAGAAGCTCCGCTAACACTTACGCAGCCATTATGGCACGGAATCAGGGGGAGGTTAAAGTAAATCGTATTCCCCACTTCTCCGCCAAATCTGCCGATGGTCTACGCATGCCAAGAGCGAAAGTAAAAGAGGAAATGAAAGTCCCACACACCTTCGCACGCACGCAGTAGATGGCCTTACACAATGTCCAGCTGTCTTTTTTCCTTTTGTTTTGCACAGTGTCCCCCAGTCCCTTTTCTCTTTCTTTTTGCACAATGTCCTCCAGTCCCTTTTCTGTTCGTTTTTGCACAATGTCCTCCAGTCCCTTTTCTGTTCGTTTTTGCACAATGTCCCAATGTCTGTTCTGTTCTTCATGAAAGAGCTAGGCAATGAGTGTTTGTGCGTGCGTCAGCTATTGAATGACTTCCTCCTTTACCAGCAACGTACAGACAGACTGGACCAGTATCGGGTGGATCCATCCATCCATCCAGTATCTCTCCTGCAATTAAGTCGAGAGGGAGAAGGCAACGAACAGAGATCGAGAGATCTGTCCCCTTCCATGTCTGACCGACGAACCTGCGATAAAACCCATCCTTGAAGTTCCTCTCGAGGTTCCCCACCACGCGTTCCCCTCCGTCCTCTTTTGTGAGAGCGTCGAATACCGTCTTTGCACGACTGCTCGTAGAATGTCAGATATCCAATACGACTTACGGTAAGTTGGATAGATGTAAAGACCACTCACACGTGCCATCTCAACGCCCGGTCCATATTCAGATGCGTGAACCGATCATATGGGATGTACATGGGCCCGGCAAGATAAAGGCAAACACACACACACACACACACACACAGAGAGAGAGAGAGAGAGAGAGAGAGAGAGAGACAGAGACAGAGACAAAGACAAAGACCAAGACAGAGACAGAGCACGACAGACAAAGACAGACAAAGAGACAGACAGACAGACAGACAGACACACAGACAGAGTGAAAGAGGCAAGGATGAACAAAGAAAGGCAGACAGACCTGTCAGCGTCCAGGTTGCCCTCCCACAGATCGCTGGCAAGACCTGTGTACTGGAATTCCGCGGGGACATGCTTGCTCACGAAATCATCCAGCAGCTGCAGACGGAACTCAAACAGAATGCAGACGAAACAAAGGATTGATTGAGACAGTCTTATGAAAGAAGAGCGATCACCTGAAAGCAGAAAAGTGCAGTCGGTGCGGAATATTCCGCTTGTCACAATGGATTCATTTGACGTTCTTGTATGATCCCTCCATCTGGCCTTCTTCACATCCGCACTCACGATGCTGATCGAAACATGCACCCCTCCTCTGAAGACAGAGACAGACAGAGAGTCCCGATGGACCATGCAAGGAAGTCGCGGAAAAGGTTAAAAAATGGCGTCTGCGAAGACACTAATACCGGAAAAAATAACTCAACCATCGCCCTCCACTTCCAGGCAGATTTAGAAAGAGCCTCAGGGCAAGTTGAAACGATAAGAAATGTCAAAGAAGGAAAGCAGATGAACACGGGCGTACTATAGTGATGTGACGTCTGTCTTCTCTGACCTTCGGACAGCGGCAAAGATGGAAGACATCTGCGTTCTCTTTCCGCTTAGCTTTTCTGGGGCATTTTTGGGCACTGCGACTCATGGTTTCTGAGTAGAAAATGTCGTATGAGGAAGCGTCAGAATACAGACTGAGCTCCAGCTGACCGACCAGGGAGAACTCCAGAAAGGAAGGTTGGAAGAGTTTGGTCGACTCTGTTGCGATCACGTCCACCTCTACAACGTCCTGCTCTGCCAGGGACTCAGCCGTCGAGTTAGGCTCCCAGAAGTTCTCTGCACGCATGGAGCGGCGATAAAAGGGGGGCAGTCAGGGATAAAAGGGAGATATGAAGTTTCGAGCGAGGAAATCCAGATTACTGCGGGTTGCTTTGCAGTTGCTTTCCTGGTCATCCGGACGTTCACTTTTTCCTACACAACAAAGGCAGGACGTTCCCCCCCGTCTCCTTTATCCACAGACAAACAAACAAAGAAAGAAAGAAAGAAAGAAAGAAAGAAAGAAAGAAAAAGCATCTAATGTACAGCAGAGCTAGTGCTTCGGTCGAGTCAGTTCTTCTATCATACTGAGACGCTGTGAGACAGTAGGCAGCTGTACGTGGGCGAATGACGTTCAGTTTGGAGCACACCAAACTGACAAGAGACATAATGAAATCATAGTCACAGCAACGGATTAACGTTTCATCTCCAACCACATTCGTTAGAGACAAACAGGGAATCTACACAATGTGTCAAACCTCCAACCGTCCATTCACATGGCTGATTACTCACTCGCATAATGACAGAAGAAGTCCTTTTCCTGGTACCCCTCGAGGCTCTGCATATCCTCTCCGAAACACGGCACCTCACTGTACTTTTTGAACACTTCCTCACAGTCAGGATAGACTATCCGAGAGCTCGATTCCGAAATCATACGGCGAAGATACGGCCAGTTGTACTGGTTCCCGAACTCATCTATCCTTCCGCATGTCACCTCTGCGAAAGAATGTATGAAATCTTACATGTGTCACTTCTCTTCATGTGAAACCTTTTGTTCGGAGGGGAATGACACAAAGTTGGCTCAAAATTGCTCCCACTGAATATTGGAATACACAAACCCATTTCATGGCGGAAACATGAGCAGAGCTTGGCAGGTCGCCAACTTTCAAAACCCCCCGCCACAGACAATTTCTCAACCAATATGAATCAGTACATCCATGAAAAGGACCCACCAGCTCCGCAGGGCTCGACAGGCAGCGTCTCCTTGAGGGGCCCAAAGTGCCACCCGCAGTCGGTGCTGGGAGGATGGACAAAGGTGTCCTCGGCAAGAAGGTCAAACCCATGCACTACAGGACCATCGCCGGCAGACTCATCCCTTTCGGCAGGAAAATACCCCCAAGCCCACTTACACCCCCCTCCTTGGTTTCTCATGATATCTGCATGCATGCAAACAAAACAACAGCGGAATTCAGAAAATGAATGCGTTTCTTTGTGTCGTTCAGCCATTTGATTCCGGAATTCACCCTCTCATTCGTTCATGTATGCATGAACTCAGTAGATTCATTCTTCTATTTAGGCAGTCAGTCATCCTGTCTGCTTGTCAGGCCACACTCATCTTACTACATGTTGTGGTCTGGACCGACCAGCATTGTTGTTGTTCTCCTCAGCATGAGTCTAGATCTCCACAGTGTTGGTTGTCCTTGCATCAATCCACAGAGGCCAGTCGCTCCGACTGGCGCTCCTCCAATGATAGGCCCCCAGGAACTTCCCGAAGGGACAACGGCTGTCGAAGAAACCCGCCAGCGCAAGACCAAGGACGGCAACTATTGCAGCGACGACATAAAACTGCACGCACGCACGCAGGCAGGCAGGCAGGCAGGCAGGCAGAGGGATAGCGTGTAAGGAGGGGTATGAGGACACAAATCTGGAGAGGCACAGAAGAAAGGACACAAAAAGAGGGAGGGGGCAGATCGGAGGGAGGAGAGATCGAGACAAACTCTGCCCGATTCAAAAACGGTCCTCCTCTAGCTGTCTATCAATTTAATCTCCCCGTCTCCTCTTGATTTCAGTCCCAGATCCCCCGACCTATCCACGTACCTGTACGTAGTTTGTCATCCCGAGTGGGTCCGTTTTTCTTCTCCACATGCAGAGAGACACGAAGAGGCCCACTATCAGAGTCGCCACAGGCGCCAGGAAGACCCAAAGGAATGCCTGCGTTTTCTGGTCCATGATTCCCTCTGTTGTCTGGACGCCCCCCTCTTCCTCCACGTCCTCCGAAGCCTCCCCGTCCACCTGCTCCCTCCATGAGACATACCTGCAGGGCGTGAGAAGACCAGAAAAGACACATGAGAAGACAGGGGCACTCAAGTTCTATTGAACAAAGATGCTCTGTGAGTGAAAACCGATCTGGATTCGAGTTGAACAGTTTACAAACGCATGCATCCGGTTGAAACACATCAAGCAAAACCTCGGAAATGCACTCACTTTGATTTGTACAAAAACGGTCCAGACCGATTTATCAGACACAGTCTTCAGTCACAGTCTTCTTGGATTGCATTTCAGCAGGTGTCACATTGATACGGAGGTCTGGTGGCAACCAGGTTTTCTGAGTGTCTTCTTTTTTCCTGTAGCAGGCCAGATGAAAAGGAGCACGCTTGCTTATGCATAAGTCCATCGTCGTTTTGCACCCGCATAGGCGTCATGGGGGTCACATTCATGAGCAGACCTGTCAACAGATATATACATGCATGCAGACTGACGGACCTCCTCCAGAGAATGCACCCACCGAGAACGAAGAGGGTCAGGGAGAGCACGATCACCTGCACACACATACAGTGAAGTAAAAGACCGTCGACATTCCATAGATGAAGACCTTTTCTGATGCTCGCATGCGGAGATGCACTCACCCTCTGCACAAGAACATTGAATTTAGACCGACATACCAGCCATCTTGTGAGGGCAGGAGGTTTGGCTTTTCCTTTTTTGCCGTCGTGTGTGCGAAGGAACCCTTCCTTGAGGGGCTCTTTTTCCTTTTCCGCTTCGTCTTGGACTTGGCTCATTCTTCTCTCCGGTTTCCGATGTTGTCAGTCGGGCAGGGGAGGGACTCTGACTACGAAGGTGAAGCAATGGCACCGAGAGTGACTGACACAACTACGGATAGGAATTGAGGTCGTCGACTTCTGTTTGCAGCTAGCTGTTGACGAGAACTAGTGAAGATCGGACCTGTTGGCATTGAAGTTTCAGAGCTCACAGGAAGCTATACGTAAAGCGTTAGATTCTCAGCAGCAACTTGAGCGATTGGATGGCACATCAATATGATCCTGGTAATGATTTAGGACAATGTTCTCTCTCTGATCAAAGCAACCGTGCATTCTCTGCAATGTGATGCATGTACGTATCGGTGTGCATGCAGGCATGCAAAGAGCGGCCGTCGCGCGCATTGCGCGCGCATCGGCCGCGCGTGAGCGATTGTCAGAGCAGCCGGCAGCTCGACCATGAAGTCGCTGCAAGACTCCCTGGTAAGATGAACAAAGCGTGTCCGCTTCGCGCTCCCAAACCGGTTACTGAGTCTTGCAGGTGCTTGTGTGAGGCCTTTCTGATCAAGCACGCCCGAACCTCGATGGAACCCACAGCATTCTTCTTCATTTCCTGTTGCCTTCAATGAGGCCATTGCACTCCCGTCTCCCGGTCTGCTCCTTTCTTTTCTGCGTCCCCTCCCTTTGGCCTGTCTTTCTTTTGACCGTTTTCTCCGTCATCTGCTCCCTCTCCAATGCGCATCTTGAAAAATCGAAGCACTGGAGGAAAAAGCCAAACCCAAAGCATATGAGGACATCTCGAAGACTCCTGACGTGTAGAAGAGCCCACGGTGCGTACCCAAACAGAAGGAGATGCGCGAGAGTGGCAGAGCGACCATTCGCCTCTGCTCAGCTACCCCCAGCGTACATTTGGCCAAGAGCAGTGTACGTACACCTGCCCTTCTGTCGGCGACGGTCAGCACCTTCCGTCTTCTTTCTTCCAGCATCTTCTTACTGCCGTCTCGTAAAATGAGAGACGCCGTCTCCTTTTGAGGTACTCCAATGCGCTCAATCTGTACGTCTGCTCTCCCCCGTCTCCTTTGTGTGCAGGTGCTTCTACTGTTCCTTCAGGTCAGGAGTAATAGATTCAACTTATCGCATACCGAAAAAGGAGCACACAGGAGACAAACAGTACTCAGCAGAGATGCGAAACGGATTGTACTTGCAAGGAAGACACAGAGACGACAGCCCCGACCTCAAGATTTCCCCCTGGTCCCACGACCTCAATATCAGCCCATACCCCCCTTCTTTCTGTCTGCCTTTTCCCACACAGGGCGGGGGCTGCCTCCCTCCATACCCATGCATCCGGAAGTGGGGAGTACCGCTTCTCATCTGCTGTTTCCTCCCCCCTGCTTCTTCTTCGCGTTTCATATTCTTCCTTCCTTCCTTCCTCGTGGTCACTGCTTTTTTTCGTCTCCCCTCTGTCCCTGGTCTCCCTCTTCCACCTGCTCTCCCTCTTCCACCTGCAGCATCAAAGTCGTGGGGGACGGGCAGAAGGCCCAAGAGACGGCCTCAGAGGAGTACTGCTCTCTTCTGCGAAGGTGAGAGAGATCCAGAGAGGGGGGCCCGGGGGGGTGCTTTTTTCTTTCAATCGTCCTTGTGACTGAGGGGGGGTACATGGGAAGACCTGGGACTGTCATGACAGGGCATGCATGTGTGTTGGACTTAATTCAGAGTGCCTTGTTAGTTTGTCTTGTCTGCAATCGGGCATCCATAAAAGGGCCTTCATTTCTCTTGCATGACCCATCCTCGAATCAGCCTGGAGCTATTAGAGTGTGTCCGTCTCCAGCAAATCTCCGTAGTGCCGTCTCCAAGGAAGAAGTGCTTTCTTGTACTTCCATCCGCCCAATGAGACTAATGCTCCGTCCGCTTTTTGCGAACACAGATGAAACCATTCAGACAGACACCTGCTGCTCCTTCAATGTCCTCCTTGCTGGCTGCAGAGAAATCCGAGCGACAGGGTCTCTTCTGCGTCAGCACGGAGACACACGCCTCACTCCAGAGTCTGAGTTGCCATCCGTGGCAGCGGACTGCTTCTGGCAACCTTCACTGGTTAGGGCCTCGTCCTCGTCATCCCTGACGGCAGGCCCCCATCCTCTTGGGTTGGCTTCGGTCTACTTTGGGGGTGGCACTCCTTCGTTGACTCCCCCCTGGCTGATTGAGGAGTTGATGCGAGAGATTGAGGAGGTGTTCGGTAAAGTGAGGCCGGAGGCGGAAGTCACCATGGTCTGTCTGTCGGTCTGTTTTACCTGCCGTCTGTCTAGTCGTGTGTGTATGGGGTGCGTGCACTGACGGGAATGCGAAAAGGCTGTGCCTGATCTTCTCAGTCCCTGTGTGCCGATTGCTTTTCTGTGGCCTCTCCTTACTTTTTCCTTCTCTCTCTCTCTCTCTCTCTCTCTCTCTCTCTCTCTTTGATTCGGTCCTTCGGGTCATGTCTCGACAAAACCCCCCACTGAAAGGCCCCAGCCAGCCGGCCTGCTGTCGGTCGGAAAAGATTGGAATGAAAAACCAAACAAAAAAATGAGTGTTCTACTCTCGCCACACCACCTGAGTGTGGAGCCCCGACGGTTTCTGCCAAGCACAAGATCATGAACAAAAGTAAAAAAACACACTCAATTTATTCAGTGACTTCATAAATGAACGAATGAATGAATACATGCATGCATGAATGAATGACTTCAGGAGATGGATCCCGGCACTTTCGACAGGTCGAAGCTCTCTGCCTACCTCTCTGCGGGCATCAACCGCGTCTCGCTGGGCATTCAGTCCTTCGACTCAGAGGTCCTCCGAAAGGCCGGAAGGGCACACTCTGTGGAGGACGGCTGCAGAGCCCTCGAGACTCTCAGGAAGGCAGGTGCGTGCGTGCGTCAGGATGAATGGATGAACACGGACGTGGTGCGTGCGTGATGCATGTGCATCTGTCGATCGATCAACGAAGTTTCATATGTTCATGATTCAAATCTGTCCTTCTCCTCTGAAAGTGCCGAGGGGTGACTGACTGGCTTTGTGATTGATAAGTGCCCACAGATGCATGCAGACAATGAGGGGGGCTTTGTGATTGATAAGTGCCCACAGATGCATTCAGACAATGAGGGGGGCTTTGTGATTGATAAGTGCCCACAGATGCATGGCGAGAATGAGGGGGCAATGACGTGATGTGAAGAGAGGCAAGAATGGTGTTTCTCAAAAAGCTGATTTGATTTTCTCGAACAGGGAGAAAGTAGTCCCTCTCCCCTCTGTGTGTGCGCTTTTTGTTGTCTCCTTTTCCGTCCTCTCCCTCCCGATCTCTGCCTGTGCATATGGGCCCTGCAGCTCGTGTCGGTTTGGATTCTGCTCTGCGCCTATTGCTGTGCGTGTTTGCATGCGTATCTACCTGGCCGTCCCTTGGTCTGTCTGCAGGTGTTGAGAATTTCTCTTTGGACCTGATCAGTGGTCTGCCTGGGTTGACGATGGAGGTCTGGAGAGACACCCTGAAGAAAACTGTGGAGGCAAACCCGGCACACGTCTCGGTGTATGATCTCCAGGTGAGATGAGAGGGACACCACCTGAGCTCTATTTCTTGTGCTCTTTCTGGAGACCTGTTTGCGCATGTACGAGGTGTTGGCAAGCAGAGTCGCGTGTGCACGGTTGAATGCGGTCATCTGTTCTGACTTGCATGAAGCGGCATTCATCCTTTTGAGGTCAGTACGTCTGTATGTTCTCTTTTCTTCTCTTCCCTGGATTTTCTTTTTCTTTTCTTTCAGGTTGAGCCTGATGACGGGTCGATCTTCGGACGCAGAGGTTTCAGGCAGGGGAAGGCACCTCTTCCTCTGGAAGATGAAGCAGCAGAGATGTACACAGAAGCCAGGAAGTCAGTCTGTGAGGGAGTGAGTGAGTGCGTCTGTCTGTCTGTCTGTCTGGCTGGCTGGTAGAAAAGAAAGCCTCGAGAAGCAGTGGTGGGAAAGGACGGTTCTGTGTGATCATCCGAGCTTGTCAGTCGAACTTGCCCTGACCTCTCATTTCTCGTTCTTTCCCTGCAACATTTGCCGGAAGGAATTAATGCCGCTGGTGTTTGAAACGTTCTGTACCAATCCGCTCATTCTTTTAGTTGTTCTTTTAGAATGTCTGTCTGAAAAGGAAAAAGAAGAAAAGAATTCATACAGTTTGTCTTACTTCGGGCCCCCCTTGGCACTTTTCGACCTTGTCTCTTTTCTGTCGATGGTCCGCTTGCATTTCTTCAGCTCCGTTCATAGGAAGAAAACGAGCAGTCGTACAGTCAGTGAGTCAAACAGAAAAGAGAGAGAAGGAAATGTCTCTCTCGCCCCCCGACCGACCGACCCTTCAATTCCCCTCCCTTCAATTCCCGTCCACAATGAATGTCCTCAATTAAGATGGTAACAAAGCCCATGTACCAAATCGAGTCTCTCTCTCCCTCCCTCCCTCCCCCCCTCCCC
>JAHBMJ010000081.1:19177-32229 GCA_018398765.1 Chromera velia | reverse complement strand
CCCTCTCTCTCTCTCTCTATGCGTGTGGCTGCAGTGTTCTGACTGCAGCAGGATACGACCACTATGAGATCTCCAATTTTGGGAGGAAGAAGATGGAGACAGGAGAGCAAACTCAACAAGGAAAATCTCAGAGGGGGTCTCTTTCCCTTCGCACACCTTTCTCGCATTCATTACACAACAGGTAGGAAAGGAACGGAAGGGAAGGGAAGGGAAACCTTCTGTCTGTCTGTCTGTCTGTCTGTCTGTCTCTCTCTGCTCGCCTGCAAAGCTTTTGAGTTTTTCTGCGGATAGAGGTGTCTCTTTCTCTTACGCTTCCCCATTCTTGATCGTGAAGTGTGATCTCCTCCCTGTGCGCTTGCATGCATGCATGCAGGTGCTACTGGGAGGGGGCCCAATTTCTCGGGTTCGGCATGGGCGCGGCATCATTTCTTGGAGGACACAGGCACTCGCGTCCGGGGTCTCTGGGAGGTTACAAACAGTGGGTGAGTGACTTGGAGACTGCAGCTGGAGGCACGGGGATGGGACAGGAAATCACAGCTGTCGGCAAAACGACAGGGAGACTGGACAGGGAGGGGACTAGAGAGACGGGCAGTGAGGTCGAGGACGAGATGGCGGCGCGTTCTTCTTCTTCTTCCTCTGTATCTGCGTCGAGTGCAGAAAAATGTTTGGATCGTCTGTTTGGAGTGTCTCTGAGGGGCAAGAGGGAGGGGAGTGAGTCAGAGAGGCTGTGTGAGGGTGTGATGCTTGCAATGAGGAGGAGGCAGGGATTGTGTTTGCGCAAAGTAATGCGTTTGTTTGGAGCTTCGGGAGTCCGTGGAGTGTTGAGGGGGGAGAATGTGATGCGGGATGTGTTGGGAGGGAATCTGGAGGTGGTGCTGAAATTTGCATCTGCATCTTGGGGGGGGTCGGGGTCGTCGTTTCGGAGGGAGAGGGAGGTGCTGTTGTCTTCTTCTGCATGGGGGGAGTGTCGGGTGGTGGAGATAGGATCTGGTTCTTGTCGCACAAATTCCGTGGGTGATCTGGATGGCGGAGGGGTTCTTTCGACTTTGGCGGTAGAAGATTCACCTGAAAGTGAAGTAGACTTTGAGATTTCGAGTGGGCTTAGGGGAGAGGGTGGAACGAGGGCTGAGAAGAAGAGCATAGAAAATCCTCTTGAGGTCTGCTTGAGTTCTCTGATTCATTCCATTTCTCTTTCTTCGCTTGATGCTTCGAGAAGTGAAGAATTGACGTCTGGGGGGGGAGCGACATTGTCAGATCATGTCAATCGTGAGGGTGCTCAGGAAGAGGTAGATGTAGATGTTGAAGGAGAGAAGGAGAGAAGGGCGCGGTTGCTTTTGTCGTTGGTAGAAGAGCTGGTTGTCAGAGCGGGATCTCTCGTTGCTCAGTCAGGCTCAATACAGAGGGGTCGAGACTTGCCGTCGTATGTTGTCAGAGAGGGGCCGATTGGAAGGACTTCCGAGATAGCAGGAGTGGAAATGACCAAAGAATCAGAAAGGGGGAGAGGAGATGTGATTGAGTTTTGGGGGGAAATGGAAGAACCGACCACGCGGGTGGGGCTGGCAGTGGAGGTCCCTGAGAGTGGCCAATTTGAAGAAGAAGCAGTCTTGAGAGAACAGAAAGAGGAGAGAGCGGCCAGGATGGAGGTCCTGCAGTTTCCGTTTCTCTCTGCAGACCTTCGGCTGACGGACCCGAAAGGCATGCTTTTGGAAAATGATGTGGTCAGCTCCTTGTTCAGGTCCGTCGAGGATCACTTTTTGCCGCGCAGTAGTGCAGTGGTCAACTGACGTCGTGTGAAAAAGCAAAGTCAACCATAAAGACGAATCATAAAAACTGTGGCAGAAAACTGTATTTTATTGTATTTTCATAGCAACACAAGTTTTTTTGTTAAACTTGAAAGGCTAGCTAAAAGAGGCCAAGATATGCCAGTAGTTATAAAGTATGAAACCGGGCTTTATTTTTCGTTTTTGAGTTGAAAAGCGTTCACGATCATGAAAAGGATGAAGGAGCGTCAGGGAGGATAAAAGCATGCCGAAGCAGGTCGGGGACACCCTAAATAAAAAAATAAACACTCAATATAAAATGTAAAACTCTATGGTCTTAGTAGATTTGATTCAAATTGAATTTTCAGGAGAAACCAGACTATAACTTAACTAAACTTAACATAAAATTAGAAACAAACTAACGTGTTAAACTTTTTTAAAAAATAATTTACAAAGAGTTGCATTTTTAAAATACGAAAAGAATGAAAAGAAATAAAAAAATAATGTGATTTTAGAATGGTCCATTTCTATGAGGCTATAGACAAATTTAGTCTACCGAGTGGCACAGACTATTTTTTTTCTTTTTGCGGAAATTACCCTAGAAATTATCTCAAGAAGTTAGCTAGGTTTCACGCTGATCGAGGGGCATGCACTCACTTAAAAGTGTCACTTTTTGTCAAGTTTTTGATTTACACATGTTAGTACTTAAAATAAAAAGATGAAAAACAAAAAAAGATTAACATCTTTGACTTTGTTTTTCTATATATATATATATAGGACGCCTAGCATATGACAACATGTGTAGACATCTGAACATTACATAGTATAATTCCTGTTTCTAACCCTAGGGGTTATTTAAAAAAAAAAACACACACAAAAAAAAAAACGGTCCCCAGGGCATTTTTTTTTTTTTGCTTTTCGATTATGACCTCCATCAAGACATGACAAGCATATGCGACACCTTGCAACATAAAAGCAACAGTTGTATAACAGTGCAACAACATTTGTTTATCATTATTTTATGATTAATAATAATAATAATAATTATAATGATGATGATGATGATGTATGAGGTTAAAGCCGGTAATAAAGAAACAACACTTAAACAACACTTGTTGATTCATGCAACACATCAACAACACTTAAACAACATGTTTTTTAGTTTGACGTCAGAAAAAAAATAAAAAACAAAAAAGTGAAAATGACCAAATTTTTTTGTTTTTTTTTTTTAATTTAAAAATAACCCCTAGTTCTGACCAGTTTTTTTACAAGTTTTTATCTGTTTGTATATGTTTCACAAGTCGCTTTTTAAACCTCAATTTCTATGTGTTCAAAAGTCGTTTGCTCTACTGTAGCCTCTACGCTTTGCTTCATTCCAAGGCGGCATACATATGTACCTATTTAAATTTGCAATGGCTGGCATATTGGCAGGCTATAAGCCAGCAGAGCAGCAACAGCATTGGCAGCAGTAGCAGCAGCTCCTTTCTCTGAGCGACTCCCGTCAGCAACTTCAACTTGAAGCTACTCTCTAAGCTACTTCCATCGGATGCGCCACAAAAAAACACTCAGCAGAGGAGAAGTGAGGCAAGGGTTTTCTCTGCTGGAGGAGACGACGGTCTCATTCCTGCCAAATCCAGGGAGGTGTCCCAAAGGTCCTTCTGCGCCTCCTGATCATAACTGAACTCTGACGACTCTGCAGCCTCCGTGGGAGTGGCCCTGTGAAGGTAGGATCCTGAGGGTAGGTTGAAGGAGGAGCTGCAGCACACCTGGGCGATGTTGGAAGAGGATCTGTCGACAGAGGAGATGTGCCTGCTCAAAGACGGAATCATCCCAGCAACCCAAGTGAACACCCCCTTCAGGAAGCCCGCCTGTCGAGCCAATTCCGTCTCCAGCATCAGGCCGGGGTCCACAATGTACACAGAGGGGCCCCCTGCCTCTTTTGCTTCCACAAGTTTCCTGTGAAGTGCATACCCGAACATGACGTTGCAGAGTTTGGAGGACGAGTAACATCGGTTAGGTGCTGGTGGTTTCTTTGCCCATTCCACCGCAGAGGTCCATTGAGGAGAGGGCACGGGTGTGCCCTGTTTGGGATCATGAGTGGCGCTGGAGATGAGGACCACCCTGGGGGGCTCTCCAGAAGGGGAGGCCTTCAAGGCTCCCTGGAGAATCAGGTCAACGGTCAGGGCAAAGTGGCCTAGGTGGTTCACCTGAAAGTGTTGCTCGATGCTGCAAAAGAGGTATCCAGACATTGCAATCTACACACTGCAGCTAGCTGTCCGTCTCCGGAAAGTCTGAACACAAATACTCTTCAAACGGAAGGGCTCTTGACAGACAGAAGGGTGGAGCGACCATTGCTGGGCACAAAATGCTGATCGATGCGGAAACCTCCAACACATGGAAGTTGCTTGCTTCTTCTGCTACTAAGCAAGAAAATGTCAAACACCCAGATGTGTCAAAAGAATGCGTGCTACCACACGAGTCCTTTCCTTCCATGGAGGCATGCTTGCATCCATCTGGCTGACTGACCCGTCTGCCGTCAGTTTCATTCCACCCATCACATCGTTAATCCCCGCATTGCAGCAGACACACGCCAGAGGAGGCAATGCGTGCTCAGCCATCGTCTCCAGCAGCTTCTTGGGGAAGGCCTTCGCCTGGATGCACATGCGCAAACAAAGCGGCTCTACGTCAATAACTGCATGCACATGTATCCTTCTTTTGCCGTGCCAGCCGTTCTGCACTCACTCCACCGCAATGTGTTTGCAAGAACAATTTGTTAGACTTTGCGGAGATCGATCTCTGACAGATGATTTGCCAAAATCGATCGTTCTGCTGTGCCAACCTGACCGGCACTATCTCTATGTGTCTCTCTCAGTTCTCTTTTGCCAGCAATATTCTCATGCCCAGTGTCCGGCAGCAACAAAGAGAATACACCCCCCCAGTCGCTTTCGCATTCATACCTAGATTCATACAGGGCTGTCTCCGTTGAGGCGTTCCAAAGAGGACAGAGCAGAAAGGAAGCTGTTGAAGGAAGGACTGGTCTGCTTCTGCATATCTGTGTGGTCTTTATACGGATGGTCATGCAGTTTACATCAACAACATGTCCAAACCTTACCAGAGAGTGCATGTCTGGATTTGCACTTGCAACTTGCAGGGAAAATCGATGCACATGCGTGCACAGTGTGCTTTGATCTCGCTGCATTGGAACGAGCGGTTTTCTCACATGCTTGTCCAGCCTTTCTTGACTCTGGTGGGGCTTTGTGTAGCACAGCTGACTGACACTTTCAAGAGAAGCCAGATCGAGTTCCACGTACGTGAGTCGGGCCTTCAGACTGTCTCCCTCTCCTTCCTTTGAGAGGTCTTCGATGGCGTCTTCAGCTTTCTTGGCTGAGCGACAAGCCATGACGATGTGCCATTCAGGGTACTCAGAAAGAATCTTTTTTGTAAGGTTGAATCCGAGACCGACATTGGACCCTGTTATGACGATCGTTGCCTTGCACGGCACGACGCTCGGTTGCTGGGACATTTCTTCGACTGTATGCACTGAATTTTCGTCTAGAAAATCAGCTGGTTGAAATGCCCGGATCAACAGATCTTTCTCCTTGAGTTCTCCTAGGAGTGCACGCCAACTGGGGCTGCTTGACAAAGACAGCAGCCTGACCCGGCCGGTTTTTGTCGGTATGCATGCAGGCTCTCTTCTTCATTGAAGAATGCGCGAATGAAGGTCAGTCATTGAAATGCGAATATCCTCGAGATGCGCGCGCGCGCTTCCTTCGTTTGTAGCGGCGCGATAGCGGCGCGCCACCTGCATGCAGGCTCCTGCGAAGAGTGCATGCATGCATGCATGGATTCAATCAATTGACTGTTGTTTGCATGTCGAGATTTTTCCTTTTTAGCCGTGCACCAACCGAGCTACTTCGGCCCATGGATGTGTATATACTCCTACACGATCAGTGCTCTGTCTGCATGTGAGCTTGATATCGGCAAACCTACTACTTCTGTTGAGTAATACTGTTGCATGTACTTTACCCAGGCATGAGTATATATCGATAACTTCACGTTCAAACATACATACCGAATTTTGGCAAACCTGTGTCCTTGGTTCAGCTTTCGAGGCGACAACTCCAGGCAGCATTGGCGATGCCGGAAAGCTACGCGGAGGCGCAAGGGTGGCACTACAGGCGGATGCACGAGGCTGGGCAAGAGAGAGCTGTGCGGAGTCTCAGGGAAGATCTCGAACGGCAGGAGGAGGAATGGCAAAGACAGAGAGAGAGGCAGGCGATGCTGAACTCAATGTCTGCAGAGGAGCGAAAGCTCTTTCTAGCACTCGAACGGCTGCAAAGGTACAGATTGGGCCTTTTCGGGGCAAGCCTTTTTTGTTGCGCCTTCGGACTGATATTCTTTTACGTTGCGGGGAATGTCGGGGCCGCTGTCACTTGGTGGGTCGCGTCGTGTGTGTGTCTGGTAAAGTGCGTGGCGTTGTCAAAATACACAAAGCCAGGCTCCGGACTTGTCGAAGAGGGCACGAAAGGCTGGCTTGGGCCTGGAACAGACTGTTGCCTGCTTGTCCTGGCGGTGGTGTCGACCTGCTTATTCATGGGAGCAATCACAAAAAAGGCAGACACATGATTGACGTTCAAATACATGCACACGCTACCAGCTGATTGCCCCAGGACCCGATTTTTGACCTTTTTGGAAGGTTTTTTTCTCCAATTTATCCTACAACGTACGTGTCGCCCGATGTTTTAATATATACGCCTTTTTTGATTTCAGAACGTTCTTCGTCCTGTTTCACTTCTGGTTACCCTGGGTGTAAACTACTGTTTATCTGCCGGAGTCTGCCATGAAAAGGTACGCAAAGAAGCTCAAATGCATGCTCTGCTTTTGGAGCAAAGGGTTTGTGTTCTCCTTTTGCCTCAAAATTTGTGCCACACCAAGACACCGCTGACCCATAAGCCAGAGTCTCAAGGCATGCCTGAGTGTCACACCGAGGACGTGCGACATGAAGAGAGAAGAAAGGCCCAGAATGTCAGGGATAATTTTTTGTCCCTCCGGGTGGAAGCTCTCGCGGGTCTAGCTAGCTGGTTCCTTGTCTGTTTGTTAGTCTGCCTGTGTGTGTATCTGTCTCTCTATCTAGTACCTGCCTCCCTTCATGTCTATCTATCTGTCTATCTGTCTGTCTCTTTGTCTGTCTTTTGTCTTTGTTCTTTCTTTTTTTTTGTCTGTTGTGTACATGAAGAAGAGAAGAAAGACGAAGAAACATACAGTCTGTGTGTCTAGCTGTCTGTCTGTCTGTCTGTCTGTCTGTGAGAACGGAAGCGATTCGGAAAAAGTGAAGTGAAGAAAAGACGGTATAGTCTGTCTGTCTGTCTGTCTGTCTGTCTGGTACCCTTCCACTGAGAGCGCGCCAAAAGAAAAGAAGAAAACAGAAGAGAATGAAAGGAAGGCTCTGTTTGTTCGTCTGTGTCTGTCTGTCTGTGTCTGCTTGTTTGTGTGTCTGTTTGTCTGTTTGTCTGTCTGTCTGTCTGCCTGTCTGTCCGAAAGAAAGGAAGCGATTCGGAAAAAGTGAAGTGAAGCAAAGACGATATAGTCTGTCTGTCTGTCTGTCTGTCTGTCTGTCTGAGCGAAAAAGTAAAGTAAAGAAAAGACGATATAGTCTGTCTGTCTGTCTGTCTGTCTGTGGAAGTGCAAAGGCGTAAGCCGGCACTGGGCAAGGAAGGGCCGCAGGGTACGCTTAAGGCCTGGAGCTCTGGTACCCTTCCACTGAGAGAGCGCGCCAAAGAAGAAAGAAAGAAACAGAAGAGAATGAAGAAGGAGAAAAAGGGAAACAAAAGACGATATAGTCTGTCTGTCTGTCTGTCTGTCTGTCTATTGTGTCCATGAAGAAAAGAAGGGAGAAGAAGAAACATATAGTCTGTCTGTCTGTCTGTCTGTCTGTCTGTCTTGATGTTCTTTTGTCTTTGTTGCTTTCTTTCTTTTTGTCTATTGTGTTCATGAAGAAAAGAAGGGAGAAGAAGAAACATATAGTCTGTCTGTCTGTCTGTCTGTCTGTCTGTCTGTCTGTCTGAAAAGGAGGGAGAAGAAGAAACATATGGTCTGTCTCTTAGTTGTGTACATGAAAAAACGAAGGGAGAAGAAGAAACATACAGTCTGTCTGTCTGTCTGTCTGTCTGCCTGCCTGCCTGCCTGCCTGCCTGTCTGTCTACCAAACCATATAGTCTGTCTGTCGGTCTGCCTGTCTGTCTGTCTGTCTGTCTGTTTGTCTGTTCTGTTCTTCTTTCTTTGTTCTTTCTTTTTGCCTGTTATATCCATAAAGAAAAGAAGAGAGAAGAAGAAACATGTAGTCTGTCTGCCGAAGAGAATGAAGAAGAAGAAAAAGGGAAAGAAACGACGATATAGTCTCTGTCTGTCTGTCTGTCTGTCTGTCTGTCTGCCCTGCCCACGCTGTTTGATTGTTGGTGCTGTTCTTTTGTCTTTGTGCTTTCTTTCTTTTTGTCTGTTGTGTTCATGAAGAAAAGGGGGGAGAAGAAGAAGAAACAAACAGTCTGTCTGTCTCTGTCTGTCTGTCTGTCTGTCTGTCTGTCTCTGTCTGTCTGTCTGTCTCTGTCTGTCTCTGTCTGTCTCTGTCTGTCTCTGTCTGTCTCTGTCTGTCTCTGTCTGTCTCTGTCTGTCTGTCTGTCTGTCTGTCTGTCTCTGTCTGTCTGTCTCTGTCTGTCTCCGTCTTTCTGCCTGTCTGTCTTTGTTCTTTCTTTCTTTTTGTCTGTTGTGTTCATGAAGAAAAGGAGGGAGAAGAAGAAGAAACATGTAGTCTGTCTGTCTGTCTGTTTGTCCGTCCGGGAAGAAAAGGAGGAGGAGGAAGAAGAAGAAACATATAGACTAAGTCTGTCCGTCCGGGAAAGGAAGGGCCCCAGGGTACGCTCAAGGCCTGGAGCTCTGGTACCCTTCCACTGAAAGAGCGCGCCAAAAGAAGAAAGAAAAAAACAGAAAAGAATGAAGAAAGAGAAAAAGGGAAGGAAAAGACGATATAGTCTGTCTCACTAGTCTGTCTGTATGTTGTGAAAACGTAGTACATATCTGCCGACCGTCTGAGACCGCCGGCCTGCGCTGTCTGCACTGAAGGCGCGGCCTAAACATATTGTATGCACTTAATTTTCAAATTAAAGGTTGCAGTGGACTATAGCAATTAAGGGTGTATACTACTGTATAGCTTATTGTTTTAAAAGAGCTCTGTTGCCTAAATGACTATCGGTATACCCGGATCATGGGCCGTATGCAACAAGTTTTTAAAAATTTGTTTCAATTCTTAAATTCAATTTGTTTTTAAATGGTTTTATAAGATGAATAAGAGTTACTTAGACTTAGAGTAAATCAAGTAAATGCAATCCTAGTTTAAATTAGTTTAGTTAGTCTTAGTTAATAATATGCATGGTTAGACATCGTTAAAATAGTGACCAGATTTGATTTGATTTGATTTGAAGTAGGGCTTAATCTCAAATCAAATCTTAGGCCTAAGAGACTTTAGCATGAGAGGGCCTATCAAATCCTATCAAATCTACTTCAAATCTGACCCTTTAACCTCAAATCTTCGAGCTTAATCCGTCATTCAGTCTCTTAAATGAGTCTTCACACTTTTTTTTTCGTAAAAAAAAAAAAGATTACAAAAAGATTTTTTTATCAGTTTTACATGAATATGAACGCCTAAAAGCTTTTCCAAATGTCTGTTCAGTGAAAAGGAGGTCATTGAGTTTATTTTCTAGACATTCAAGTTTTGATTAAGGATTTGAAGTGGTTCTTTATTGTCCTGTAGCAGTGTTTACGCTTCTTTCTTTGCCTTAGGCTCTTTTTGGGTCCCCCGTTATCAAACTGATCAACGATGTCAAACAATCCCACAGATCATAACAACAAGAAGGCCCCATTAGTATATACTGCCGGCTATATGAAGAAAGTGTGGCCTGCAGAAAGAAAGAGTAATGTAATTGTAAGCTCTTAACTATGTAAGCTCTTAGCTTTGATAATAGCTCATTATAATTAGGGTTACCGATTTTTTTGGCGGTAGACAAGCTTCATTACTGGTAACCGGTATTTACCGGCAGAGTTTGCTGGCAGTTGGCAAAGACTTGGCAGAATTCTAATAGACTGAGTCACTAATACTTTTCAATAACCTAAGTCCTAGATTATAGGTCAATCAATCAATCACTTAAGGCTAGACTTAAGGTCAATTCAAAAAGTCAATGCGTCATCTGTAGGGACAGCTATGCGGCCAGTGCGCTTGAAGATGACGCAGGTCGAAGCGATGGGTCCCGTCTTGCACTTGGCGCCCAAAGACAGAGAACCGCTGGCCACAATGACCACAGCTGGCCCAGACAAATGCACCTACGCAATTTCAACAATGGAAAGAGTCCACCGCCTCTAACTCTGGAGACCCAGGGGGGTGGAGATTTACCATCTGCAAGCAAGCAGACATGAAAAAATAATAAGTAAATAAGCAAACAGAGACAGGGAAAGCAAGTATATGAATGAAAGGTGGTTAGGCGTTTGTAGAGACAGGGAGGTCAAGTATGTGAACGAAAAGCAATTGGGTTTGTGTGTGAGCAGACAGAGACAGAGAGAGCGAGTATGGGAACAGAATTAAGTTGATTGGGTGGCAATTTGGGCCTGTGCGTATAGGCGAATAGAGACAAGGAAAGCCCTTTCCTCTTTCCGTCCGAGACCACCCAGCCCTAGACCCAGCCGTACCACGGGGGGAGCTCGAGGAGGCAATGTTCTTCTTGCTCTTCCCCCTTCAGCAAACCGGGCAGGGGCTGCGTAAGTACAAAGCTGCAGGCTTACCATCTCCTCGTTTTTCAGAAAGAAGTAAACTTTTTTTGTCTCTTACTTTGATCGCTCTCTAACGCCGGTTAAGGCCTGATATACAGAGAAGCAGAACAGTGAAAGATGAAGCAAAGTCAAAAAAGAGAGTAGTTGTTGGATAAACGCTGTCATAGAGCTGTTAAAACTTTTTGCCACTTATAGGGGTGAAGCAGTTAAAAATTTATATTTTTTTAATTTTTTTTTTTTTTGTATGTGAATAGGCTTTTCAAATGCCAATAAACACTTAAAAACATGTTTTCAAAGGGTGGCGCCGCAGGCGATTGTTTTTTTTTTGTTTTGGACCCTAATTTTTATCATTTTTTTTGTCGGTAAAAGGAAGGCAGACTGAGGCCATTACCGGTTACCGGCAATTGCCGGTAGACTAGACCTGTTACCGACCAGAAAAGCAACCCTGATTATAATTTTGAGAGTCTTAATTTAGCTTTTAGTCTAATTTTTAGTAATTTTCTTATCTCTAGGGCTTTCTAGGATTTACTAGTGGTGTTGACTGTGTCATGTTGTCTTCAGTGCTGTCGAGAGCGACCTGTAGACTTCAACCTCAAATCTACCTCAAATTTGGTCAGATTTGAGCTTGAAGCTCAAATCAAATCCTATCAAATCAAATCTGGTCGATACGTTAAAAACGGTTAGAAGATATATCATCCCATGCAATTGGAGCGCTAAGCTCCCGCATAGTTTCGTTTTGCTTCGTTTAGTTTCATTTTTTTGTATAGAAGTGTACAGAAGTGTTTTTTGATCATTATTTGATCATTAAATAATAATGGGTCGGGGACGGGATTGGGCACCCGTCTGATGTTGTAGCGCTTGTAGTACACCGTCTCTCCTTCCAGGGTGTTGTTTGTTTTCGGCCTCTTTGTGATGTCCTTGGCAAAGGCGGCGTGGATGTATTCTCTGCATACACACACAAAGAGGGTGCGTACGCAGAAATCTACAAAGGGCAGGAGTGCACATGTGGCAGCGTACAAATCTGTGTGTAAGAGAAAGTGAAGTCATGTATCCCATGAAGGGCCACATGATCCCTTAGAGGGGGCAACCCTTAGAGATCATATGTGCACATACGGCAGACAGACACGTGCACAAAGTAAAAACACAATATTTGTGTTTTCACGATACCATGCATGCATCGATCTGCTGCAGCACAAAAGGTGGTGCACCCGAAAATGTCATGTGTTTCCCGGCACACAGGGCCAGAACAGCACCCTAGGTGGCAGCCCAGAGTGTTGGTGTTATGCCGAAGAGGGTCATAGCTCCGCGACGCGCGGCCTGACAGCATCCCAGAGGGGCAGCCTCCGCAATGTTGTTTGAGCTGGACAACACCCTCACACGCCAGCATAAAGCGCTAAGAAAAGTGTGCCGCTCGTGCCCATTTGCACATGAGTGTACATGAATCACTTCTCATACACACCGTTGGCACATCGCACCCCCCATGGCGACTGACTCGTCAGAGAGCTGCACAACCGTCGTCTGCAGTCGATTGACTTTTTGACCTGGTGTCTCTTCGGGGTACGGATGAGCCCTCTGGACAGACGGGCGCGTTGAAGATTTGCGCGACCTGCAGGGACAAATTTCTACATATTTATATACTCATAAACACATGCAAGCACACGCACGTACACGTGTATACGACGTTCGCGCTGCATTACGGTCTATATATGTAGCTTTCTACTGTTGTTTGCATGCCTGCTTCAAATAAAGGGACACTCATCTCTCAAATGGCTTCACGTATCATTCAGACTGACTGGTTTGGTGGGAGCTGCATAACGAAGTTAACTTGACCTGGCTGGTTAATCACCTGCCCAGGTTGATTGAAGACATTGTGCTGCGGCGCAGCAGGCTGGTGTTGAGCTTGCATCAGTTAACGGCCTCAGCCCACCCCTGAACAGTCAAACTCCGACAGTCTCACACACTCACGCAGAGAGAGCACTGGATAAGATGTAGCGGGAGAACTTGTTGAGAATGGGGATGTAGAAAGAGAGAGTCAGAGAGAGAGAGAGAGAAAGAGAGAGAGAGAGAGAGAGAGAGAGAGAGCTAGCTCTATATATATATATATATATATATATGTAGTCTGAGCTACAAAAATGTGTATATAAAAGAGGCACCCCAAAGAGTTGCAGATAAAAAAAAAATAAACATGTAGAAACAACTCTTTTCGCGCTCACTGCGCGCGAAAGTCATGCATGCATTAGGTAATCTCAATCATAAATAGACATCGTAGGGACTTTCTATAGAGAAAAAAACAACAAATCTCTAAAAAAATAGATAGAAATCAGCCACACAAGTATAAATTTTATTTTAAATAGAAAACTTAGTAATGACCCACAAAAAGTATAAAAACACTCAAATGTCTGTTATTTTCTAAATTAAGTCTCTGCACGAGCTTCTGCACGGGCAGCGCACTGACCATCTTGCAGGCACCTGACGTTT
>JAHBMJ010000081.1:0-18759 GCA_018398765.1 Chromera velia | reverse complement strand
TGGGGTCTCTTCGGCAGATGTCACATGCATTGCGAGGCCGTCCAACGCCTCTACGGGGAGGCAAAGGGGGAAGAACAACCGAACAACTTCTTGCACCGCCACACTCTTTTACACACCCCCCACAACGAAAACAGCGGCCACACACATGCGCCCACAACAGGGGCAATCCATAGAGCCATGTTCCATCCTCATCGACCATCCGAGCCTTCCACTCGGGCCCATAGGTAAAAACGAGACCTCTCATCGTCTCTTCTTCTAGCTTCTCCATCTCCCCCCTTCCTATGAATGCGCCCCGCACTTGGATTTTCTTGAAAGGACGGGTCCATTTCATAATCCGCCCTCTCGCATATTCTATTGCATAAAGAGCACCTGTGAAATCAGCCTCCACTTCGTAGGAGACCGTCTGTGATTTCACAACATCCACCACATACACCCTCACGCTGCTTCTGTCTAAACAAGACAGCCACGGTGTCCCTTTCCCTGGCTCTGACGAGAAATGAAAGAAAAAACCTTTCGGTTTTCCCAAACCGAACACACGAGCAGCAGCAATCTATTTAGCTTTCTTTCCTCCATCCCGTGGGCCTGCTGTTTCCGTTCCACACCATATCCGGAGAGTTTCTCCAGGCGACGTCACTCCCAGCAACACATAATTTACGTGATCGTCTCGGACTACCTTCTGGCTTCCCACTTCTACATCTCTTTCTCTCAAAACGCGTTCAACTTCTTCCCTCTCTACCCAGTCACATGTTCCTGCACTTACCCGCTGCCAACTTTCATAGAGTAAAGGAGGTAGAGGACGAGCCATCATCTGGCGGCGTAGCCGCCCCCCTGCTCCAGGCTTTTCTACACGCCAAACAGAAATGAAAAGATAAAAAATATCGCCATTTTAGCCTGAAAACAGTACGAATCGCATCGGAAAATTATCACGATCTCAGATCTGGTCTTCGTTTTGAATGTCGTAGCTTCTGTGCCACTTTTCATTTGAGATTGGTCAGGAAAAAGAAAAGAACAGAGAGAGACGGTGGCAACAGATTGGTATCCGTGCGACTGCATGTATGTGCAATGTTCTATGACGCACGCACGCATATGCCTGCATGGCCAGGTCAGGCAGCCATCCGTCTACAGTCACACTGTCCCATCCAAGCTCAAAAATGTCGTTTTATAAGTGAGATTACCTAATGCATGGCGCAGGCAAAGGTATAGCTTCCGGCCGGGCGCGGGTCCTGCCGATCAGCTGGATCGGGCTAAATCTTCGGGCTTCGGACGGGCGTGCGTGCTCGACGCGTCGGCGTCTCGTGAAAAAGGGCTGCAGAACAAATTTGAACTTGCATCTTTCTGCCATTTTCTGCCATCAATCCTCCTCAGATCACCTACGCACTCCTCCATTCCTTCCGCACATTCCAATCCATTTTTACAGCCTCGAGAACACGCGTGAAGCAACTGGCTCCCATACGGAAAGCTGGGGTCTTCGAGTTTATTCGTCCCGTCTGTGCAGAAGGCTTCGACCTCCATTGAGACGCAAGAAAAAACCTGACGCTGCACAGCCAAAAGTGAAGTGAGAAGACAGGTACGTGGGCCAGATCAGGATAGGAAGCGGCAGTGACGGTTAATGAGCTTACCCGGGTGGCGGTTTGTCTCTTGTTTCTCTGTTCTCACTCAGCCCTTCCTTTTTAAGCAGATGTCACAGCGTGTCAGAATGTCAGCTAGGTTGTTCATGGGCTTGCTGTGAGGCTACGGGTGTGGCTCCGGTTTAGCGTAGGGCTTCACCTACCACATCACATCACAGCACAGTCAGCAGAGACTGGATGAAGTAAAATAGAGGACTGATGTGGCTGAGAATGAGAAAGCCGATCGTCACAGATCTGCAGCATCAGAAGGCCGACACATGCAGTCTCGAAGAGTCTCCTTGAAAGAAAGGCGTCTTGTAAGTCTTTTCATGAACCGTGTTTGAGAGAAACGGAAAGATAAGCGATCCGATTCCTTTGAATCTGAGTTCACCAAGATCCCGAAAAGCCCTTCAGACGCTGCTCGAACTAAATCTGCTGAATGAACTTACACGATGCGGCCCTCACTCACTGCAGGTTGTTGGTGCACTCTCCGTCTCTGTCGTCGTCTCCTTCCTCTTCTTTTCGTTCCCTTCGAGTTCTCCTTGGTTGCTCTTCGTTTTTCAAGATGGAATCTGGAAAAGCTGAAACGCAAATGGAGTGTCGTCTTGGAGGTCTCAATTCGAAGAGATTAAGTGCAAAGGTCAGAGAACCACCTGTGTGGCTGCTTCGCCTCCTTTCTGCCTGCCTCTCTGCCTGTGTGTGTGATTGCTTTCTCTCCTTCTTTCCTTCCCCCCTCCCTCTCTCCCTCCTTTTTTAAATTTTTCCTTTCTTCTTTTCTTTTTTCTCCTTTCTCCCTCTTTCCCCCCTCCGTCTCTTGCGCGCGCGCACGCTCTCGGCTTTCTGTCTTCGAGTGAAAGCTGACCGACCAACAAGCTGAACTGCGGCAGTCTGAGCTCCAATGAGTTTGCGATCATGCTTTGCTTCTTGCCCACAACGACTGTATCCCTAGTCGTCCCCCCGTGCCTTCTCTCAAAAGACTTTTTTTCTTGAAGTTCAATCTCTTTGGCTTAATTGTTTTCCTGGCAAAAGTGCCGAAAGATCCCTCCCGGTCACTTTTTTTGGGGTTGTTTCGGACGCAAAGGGGTGACTTTCTCTCGATCCATCCTTTCTTGTTCTCTGCCACGATCCTCCCTTCCCTTCCCTCCCCCCTGCATTCTTTTCTTTTCTTTTCTTTTCTCAGGACATCTCCGAATACATCTCGCACAGAGACAGCTTCGGGTTGGGCTGGTTGCTCCTCCAGAACATACGACTGGTCAGGCAGGCAGGCAGGCAGGCAAATGGGCGTCTGTCTATTCGAACGCGCCTGTCATGTTTTGTGATGGAATCTCTCGCTGGTTTGTTGGCTTGCCTATCTGTCTGCTTGCCTGCAGACCCGTCTCTCGGTCTGCATTCCTTTGACGCTCTTTCGCATCCACACGTCCACCTCTTTGCCTGCCTTCCTGGTTGTGTTATTGATGTGCGTGCCTCTCGCCAAAAGGAAAAACTAGGGAGTGCGCGTCAAAGGGCGAAACGCAAACAGAGAAAGGAAGGAAGGAAGGAAGGAAAGAGATAAGGAAGGAAGAAAGGGAGCCCCATGCCTACACCTCGAACTCTGTCGAGTGGCAATGGAGAGGGAAGCTCTGATAGATGGCCTCTCATTCTCCCTCCCTCTCCCTCCCTCTCCCTCCCTCTCTCTCTCTCTCTCTCTCTCTCTCTGTGTGTGTGTGTGTGTGTGTGTGTGTGCGTGCAGTGTGAGGACTCTTTCCCCTTCACGATTTTGGACCTCTCCGGTAGGTCACACGGCTCTCTCTCGGTCTGTGGAAGGATCGAGAGGTACTTACTGCATGTGAGGGGGACGGTGTGCTGGTAGGTTGGTTCAGTCACTACAGTGTCTTTGCGTTGATGGGCCTTGCATGTGAAGCCTAGCGAAGAGAAGAGGAGAGATGGATGGCCGATCGATGTGTGATGTTGCTTCGTGAGATTTCAGGAGAGACTCTCTCTCTCTCTCTCTCCCTCTCTCCTGTGACTCTAGTCTGCCCTGCCTCTGTAGAAGGCGTGTGTGTGGTGGGTTCACTGAGTCAGTGCTATGAGCTGTTTGAATTTCTTTTCTGTTAACGTCTGAATGGACGATCACTAGTACGGTTCTGTTGCAGACTTCTCTCTCAGCAATGGGAAGCTCGACTTCCTCCTGTCAACCACGACTGCTCCAGAAACTCTAAAGCTGGGTGAGTCAATTGATTGAAAGCAAACACTCTCATTCCTTCCTTCCTTCCTTCCTCCCTCCCTCCTTCGAAGTACTTCCACCGGATAGTGTTAAGTTTAGCACTTTTCTTGTCAAAGTTCCTGTTGGGACCCCTTCTGTCTCAATTTTTCCCGTCTCGTTTCCTCCCCAGATCTCTGAATGCGAAGGGTTCTTTGGAGTGAGCATCTCTTGAGCGGCAGGCAGGACAATCGAAAGAAAGATGAACGCCCATCCCATCCGTAGGCAAAAAAGCGACATGGGCAGTTCAGCGCCACTGTTGCTTCTTGTCCGTCACTTTTGAGTTGCTTGATCGAGCAGTTTGACAGTCGAGCAAAGATCGAGCCAAAGCCCACAGACGGATGAGCACAAAGAGGAAGAAACACGCTAGCCTACCTACCCACCTCCAAACTGACCGAGCTAGGGACAAACAGGCAAAGACGATCGACGGGCGAAACGAGAAGCAGGAGGCATGCAGTCGTCTTGAGAGTCTTTGTTGCATCAGATCATTTCATCGATTAGTTTTCATTCTCGCCTCTTGTCCTCCTTCCCCACTCTTCTGTCTCTCCGTGGCTTTCTCTCTTTTCCTTTCTTTCTTTGCTTGTTTGTTTTTTTGTTTGCACAGGTCCGCGTGTCTGCACAGAGGATTTTTTTCCGGCGGTCCTGACCTTCCTCCAGCGTCTCAAAGGTTCTGAGGAGGAGGAGGAGGAGGAGGAAGCCTCAGGGGGTGATGGGAGACGATTGAAGAGCCTGATTGCTGCGAGTCAGTCTCTCTCTCTGTCGGTGTCTGTGTGGGTGCGGAGAGAGACCGAGAAGGAAAGGAGGAAAGGATGAAGGAAGGAAGGAAAGAAAGGAACAGACACAACGAACGAAATAAATAAAGAAATAAAGAAAGAAAAAAAGAAAGAAAGAAGGAAAGAAAGAAGGAAGAAAGAAAGAAAGAAAGAAAGAAAGAAAGAAAGAAAAAAAAAAAGAAAGAAAGAAAGAAAGAAAGAAAGAAAAAAAGAAAGAAAGAAAAAAAGAAAAAGAGTGGGAGCAACGTTAAGCGTTCTCTCTGCGTGCATGAGTCCCTACTTGCCTTTTGTGTTGGGAGGTGGAGTCAGGCGTTTGCACAATTAATTACGTGTGAGTGAGCGGCCTAGGAAGAGAATTGACTTGCTGGTCCGCACGTGATCTTTCGATCTGACAAAGATATGATCTGATGCGGCAGGCAGGCAGGACGGCTGCTTCTCTCTGTGTTCAGAACCCAGAAATAAAGGAAAAGAAGGCGTCCAAAGAATTAAATCCATACATGCAGAACGGCAATGAATCTTTCTTTGTAGACGAGAGTCAAAAGATGCAAAGGAGTGCTCATTCAGTCGATCAATCGATCGTCCGTCGCCCTACGGCTGCCTGGCTGCTTCATTCAAAGAGTTAAGAAGATATGGGGGATCGGTTTTCACATTTGTCCTTTCCTTTTGCTTCTCCTTACTCCGATTGACTGCAGAGTGTGAGCTGAGGGAAGTGTCGGCGTTGTTCTCCTCCCTGCCTCCCTCCCTCGAGCGCCTCGATCTCAAAGGTGGGTAGGGCCGGTGCCTCTCTTTCTGTGTAAATGTGCGTATGTGTGCATGTGCCTGTCTCTGTATCTGTATATATCGCCTCTGTTTATCCGTTGCAGAACTCAAAATATTTTCTTTTAATAACAGCTAGGTTCATCCCTTGCTACCCACCCAAACGCTTCTTCGGTTCTATGCCCGCACCGTCAGACCGACCTCCCAGACCTGGCGTCCAGCTCTGACCTTGCGTCACCGTCCATCGGCATGCATGTCTTTCAGGTAGTTCCTTCTCGCCTGGGGGGGGATTTTCGTCTTCTTGCTGCTTTGCAGCCTTCGATTTCATGTTGTCCTCTTTTGCTGCATGCGCGCAGGCAACAATTTCCGCCTTGCAGCCATGGAGGCGTTCTCTGCCCGTTGGCTGCCCGTCCTCATGTCCGTAGACCTCAGTGACAACCCGCTAGGCCCTCTGGGCGTGCGGGCGCTTGCGGAAGGTCTCTACACCCCCCTACAGTCTCTGCGACTGGCCCGTGTGGGGGCGAAAAAGGAAGGAGTTAAGGGGCTGGCAGAGGCATTGAAAGAGAAGAGAGTGAGCTCCTTGCAAACTCTAGATTTGGCAGAGAATCAGATGGGTCCAGAGGGGTTCGAAGACCTAGTCGATGCACTCTGTACTGCAGGTGCAGTCCCTGAGATGAGAAACCTGAATCTCAAGAGAAACAATCTGATCAAATTTGATGAAGTGACCGGCAGAGGGGTCGCAGGCTACGCCCCGCTTTCCAAACTTCTGACCACAGACCGCCTGACTGCCCTAGAAGAGCTCGACCTGAGTGAGAACGCTTTGTTCGAGGAAGAGCTGGGGGTTCCGGGTGCGCCTAAGCGTGTGTGCGCATCCTCCATCGCACAAAACGGACGTTTCCCGAAACTCCGCGTCCTCAACCTCTGTGGCAATTCGATTTCCTCCAGAGAAACCGCCTCACTCCTCACCGCCCTCCAACAGCAAGACGCTCCTCGCCTCGAGGAGCTGGGTCTCTCTAGTGGGGGGGGGAGGCCGAGGGCGTTTGTAACAGAGGGGAGGAAGATGGAGAAAAGGAGAGGAGAAAGAAAGAGTTGGTCAGAGGAGGACGAACCTGGCATTCATGCGTTTGCAGATGCCCTCAACTCTGGGTGTCTCTCCCAGCTCACCCAGCTGACTATGGTCAAGCGGGACGATCTGTCACCCGAGTCTGCCATCCCCCTGTTCCGAGCTCTGTCAGACCGCACAGCCCCCCAGCTACGTACACTCAACGTTGAAGTTCAGGAGGCAAGCAGTGAAGAAAGTTGTCAAGAAACAATGAAGGCCATCATTGCAGCAGTCAGACAAGGGGGGTTGAGACATGTGGAGAATTTCACACTTGATTTAGAGGAGTTTTGCGCAGTATCTGCACATATATCGTTGTTGTTTTTTGCTCTCGGGTCGAGGGTGGGGCCGGGGTCGCGTCTCCGAAAGCTGGACTTGAGATGGGATTGCATGACAGACAGTGACGGGCAGTCGTTGGTGGGTCTGGCACAGATCCTAGGTGCAGGGGGTATGCCTTGCCTAGAGGACCTGAGCGTCGTATTTCAGAAAGAGGGGGCGAAGGGGGCGGAGGCATTCGGGCGGGTTCTTAGCACAGGCAGAGTTCCGTCTCTGCGAAAGATGTACCTGGACTGGCCTATGAGTCCTGTCATGTCCTCTTTTTGCGAGGGTCTGCGTGTTGGGAATTGCCCCCCTGAGTTGAAAATGGAATTGCATATTCATGGGAATGATGGTGAGAGAGAAGAGGGGGATGTTTTGGTTCGTCTGACAGAGACAATCCGGACGGGGCACATGAAATGTCTCCAAATTCTCAGATCCTTCGGGGTTCTCTTCACCTCCGAATCAGCAGCAGGATTAGGCCAAGCCATGGCTGATGAGAACGCCGGTATGGTCAATCTCGAGGAGGTGGCCTTTGCCACGTGCCGCTCCCTTTCAACCGAGGAAACCGCAGAGTCCTTTTGGAGGGGGTTGGGAAGGGGATCTGCCGGTCTCCGCGCTCTCCGCAAAGTGCTCGCGTATTACTATGCTGACACAGCGCCGGCCCCCCTTGAACACCACTTCTTGTCACCGCGACCGCTTGCTGCAGTGGTAGCCAGAGGAAAGGTGCCTAGCCTGAGTGAAATAAAGGTGCAGGTGGGGGTGGGGGATCTTGAAGGGGTGGCGGCCCTATCCGCATGCCTGTGGTGGTTTTCCCCTCCGTCGTTGACTTCGCTCGATGTATCGTTCGGTCCTCCAGCAAAGACTTTCGAGGAGGAGACTGTGTACTTCCGTCCAGACCCTCTGCAGCAGCAGCAGCAGCAGGAAGAGGAAGAGGAAGAGGAGGCCCCCGCAGTAGAAGTACAGACGTTCTCCCGAGCCCTTCCAGATTTCTCCAGGTCTCTCACGAGACTGGAGCACCTCCGTCTCTCAAACATTCAAAGACCCGAAGCAGAGTTCCGTTCGCTGTGCCACGGGATTCAGATGGCTCGGCTGGCATCCCTCCGTCAGCTGACCCTCGATCATGTCTGTATCATGCATGAAGAGGCAGCAGGGTGGCTCTCTGCTGCTCTGAATGCAGACACAGTTCCGAGACTGACAGTGCTGAAGATTTTGAAGGCAGCCCTCACAGACCGAAAGCTGAAAAGGCTGACAGACGGGTGGATCCGTCGCCCCCCTCCCCCCCTAAAAGAATTAGACCTCTCCCTGAACAGACTCACCGACGAGGGTGCCTTGGCTCTGGGGGCTTTCCTTGCCTTAAAAAGGCTCCCAGCACTCCTCAGAGTTGCCATCGGGGAGAATCAGTGCAGAATGCCCCGAAGGTGGGAGGACGCACTCAAAAAACTCGCGGGACGACTGCCCGAAATCGTGTTCTGCTGGTCTGACGACTGATTCGATATTTGTGTGTCTAGTTGTTTTCTTGGTTTTAGACCCCCGGCCCCCAAGTGTCAAGTGACCCCCTGCAGGATTTTGTTTGAACTCATGTGCGTTCTCATGTACGTGTGCTTTAAAACTCATAATATTCATGAATAGTTGTAACTTGTAACTAAACTTGTAAACCTTAGTAAAATGATTCGATCTGAAATGATTGTTACCGTTGTTCAGTCATTCGTAAAGTTATTCAACTTGATTAGCCGGGCAATTAATACGTTAGAGCCACATTTTTTTTTTGAATTTAAGTTCATCTTCTCCGAGAAAACTTAGGAGAAAACAAATTTTTTGGTGTATCATGAGTCATGAATTTATATTTAAGATCATATACATAAGAAACGCGTTGAGCGAGCCAGCTGGTTGCTACATTGAGGCTGGTTAGCAAAGCTCAGTGGCAACCATCGTGGCAACTTTAGCCAGGCAGACAGCCAAGCTGCCAAAGGTGAAATAAATAAAATAACTCACTGACACTCCATGCACAAATTAACACGTGTATAATATTTGCAGTATATGCAACGCAAACCATCGTAAACCTTCTGTCACTTTAAGTTTGGGCTAGAGTTTGGGGGGGAATGCGTGGCCCAAATCCTAGAGCAAGAGTACATCTCATTCTATACATGATAAATCAGAACCAACTGAAATATCCAGTTGAAAATTCATTATCATTATGCATCATCATATCATGATTCATATGGGGCAGCGCACTAAAGTTTTTTGGTAACCCAGTTACGTTAAGGGGGGGAGGGGGATGGAGTTACAATTCATACTAGTATTCATGTTAACCTATGGGCAATGAACTAGGCGTGGTTTATACACACATACATACATTCTTACATACATTCTGGACTTGAACTCAGAGAATATAATGTATACACAATATATATAAAGACTATGTTAAAAAAAAATAGTAATCGACCTATTATTAAATAAATTTCACTAATATATGTACTAATACCTAATAATTAAGTCAATTAACTAAGTTAATCGATGATTCGATGTGGATCGATGCTGCTCTTAGGTACTCCTAGGCTCCGCACTACATTAAAAAAAAAATAAAAGAAGAGAAAAAGTTTTTTTTTATAGATTTTTTTTTTTATTTATCATGACATTCAATCGGTAAACAACTGTTGTTCAAGTATTGCAAGAGTGTTGCACGGAGTGTTGCATTGAAAACCATATACTTTTCAGTTGATGAATATAAAAAAAATAAAAGATTGGAAACTTTCTTCTTTTTCTTTTTTTTTTTAATTTATGGAGTGCAGAGCCTAGTGCTGCTCTCTACTGAAAAAAGCCATCCACTGATAAAACAGACCTAGAAACAGACTTCCTCCCAGTTTTTATTACTACGCATCAGTAAAAATCTATTGGGAGACCCTCTCTTTGTCTTGAAGTAAACTGAAGGAATTTGTTGAAAAAACTGTTTGCATGAGTGAAAAGGAGTTAACGAAAGCAAATGAAAGAACTATGTGAAGGTAAGCCAATATACCGATCGAGCTGCACCTCCAAAAATTCTTGTGCTTTGAGCATGCTTCAGGATATCAATCGATCTCCGTGGTGTGTTCGCAGATCTGACTGAATATTGAGTCTCAGACTGAGTGCGAACCGAGTGGGAGATAGGCATGCAAGGGGTGCTTATTTGCCGTCCCTGACCCCGCTCAATCCTCGACCTGCTTCGACATGCTTTTGTCCTCCTTCATCCTTTTCGTGATCGTGAACGTTTTCCCATTCAAAAATGAAAAAAGGCTCCCCATATAAAAGAAAAATAAAAAAGTAATTGTCTAAAATTGATTTTTGATTTTCTTTTTTTCTTTTTTTTTTTCTTTTAGACAATACTTGTGCATTGTGCAACACCTATGCAACACCCCAAACAACAGTTGTTCAGGTATTGTTCTAGAAAATCAAAAATAATTAAAAAAACTAATTACGTTTTTCCCTAACATATTAGGGGATAAATGGGGGAAATAGGGAGGAAATGAAGCCCATTATAGCCCATTTCTAAAAAACGGGGTCCTATTTTTTATGGTAAAAAACATGTTCAGGGGCTAGAAAAAGGTGTTTTCAAGAACTTTGAAGCTTCTAGACTCTGAAACATTAACTTAGAACACTATTTGACACATACTTCAAAAATTATAAGGTTAACTGAAAAATGGGGGGAAATGGGGGGCCCATTTTTCAGGCAAATTTCCTTAAGTAAAAAATAGGGATAAAATAGGGTGAAATAGGGTAAAAATAGGGAACTCTAAAATTATTCTTTTTTAAATGTTAGAAAATTAAAACAACTTTTAAAGCAGTATTAGAAGGTTTATTAACTTTCAAAGTTTTATTTTCACTATGTTTCCTCTTGCTAAACTATATATATATATATATATATAGAGAGAGAGAGAGAGAGAGAGAGAAAGAAAGAGAGAGAAATATAAGTTTAAAAAATAGTAGTGAATGTGACATGTTTTGACTCACTACACATAGTTTCTGCACAATTCTTCACATCAGTCCTCTTCTGTAAGGGATTGAAAATATCTTTTTGCTGCCATCTCTTTGATAACATCCCCTGGCTCGAACTTTTGGTGAAGGAGACACTCCTTAAGCAGGGGGTGCCCGCCGGCGTTTTTCAACAGAAAGGTTAGCCAGTCTCAAAGTGCTACGGTGGCAGCCAGAGTTGTAAAAAGCCCTGGTTTCTATGTGTGTAAATATTAGAAATGTTGGGCCGTCTGGTATTTAAGCTAAATACCGCTACATTCCGGTATTTTAGACCCCCTCCCGGCCCCTCCTGAGCAACTGGTGGGCGAGGGGCGGGCGGGGGAGCAAATATATGTATGTGAGTTCCAAGGATGCTAAGGTTGGGCCAAAAAATATCGTGTATGACCTGACCGCGTTCACTTTTTTTGTGGAAAAAAAAGTTTGCCATCAATTTTTGCTGAGAAATCCTCCAACAACATAATATCTCTTCACAAAGTTCTCCTTCCAACCAGTTTACTAGGATTTTTAGGGTTGTATATATTTCTTTTCGAACTTTAGGGACGGTCCAAACGGCATCTAGAATGTAAAATACCAGAAATATGCCAGGCCGTCTGCCATTTACGCTAAATGCCGAAAATGTCGGAATATAACCCTGGTGGCAGCGGTGCTGTCTCAGTTGGCTCTGTCTGGTGTTTGGGTTTTACGATCAGCCTCTGCATGCGCTTTCTTCTTCACAATTGAATTTTGTTGAATATATCTGTCACGTATTACATACATGCAGGTGGAAAAGCAGAGGGGCCTCTCGACGAAAAGAAGTTGAAGAAGCTGAGGAAGATGATCAAAGACAGGAAACTTCAAACTTGTCGGAGGATGAGCGCCTTAACGTCAGTCTGGAGAAGACCTCAAAAGAAGTAGTTAAAAAGCTGCATATCTATTTTGGCTTGCTTTCACAGAATTTTCAGATCTATTTGCAAGTTTATTTATCTTTGCATTGCATGATGCAAAAACTGGAGGCAGAGATCGACCTTTATCGGTGCTCCTTGCAACAGGGCGGGAGAGCAAAGTCTGAGTGGAAGCTCCTGTACCAGCAGCTTTTTCTGTATAAGCGGAAGCTAGAGAGAGTTCTAAAGATCACTCGAGGAGGACCTTGCGGGTATGGGGAAGTAATTCCAGACACTTTCCTTCAGGTAAGGCAGAGTGTACATCTGATCTTTATTGACTGGCCGGGGATCGTCCTGGTTGGCTCAGTCACAAAAAAGGCGTTCTTCCAGAAACATGAAAAGACGAAGATTTGGATTGGCTGGTCCAATATTGAAGGAACACCAGAAGCTTTCGCTTTTAGCGGGGAAGCGGAAAGCGAGTGTAAGGCCAGGTTTGAGGGGAAGACGGATGGCTTCACGGATGGAGAATGGTGGGGTGACTATGATGTTGCGGATAAATTTTTTATATCCCTGAAGATGGAATTATAATCGCAGCCTATCAATAGTTGAGATGACCAAAGAGTTATTTAGAAATATTGATAATGTATGTTCAAGTGTTTAAAAACCTATTAGAGCTTGTTTTAGGCTTTAAAAACATTAAAAAATGCTATAATTTTGAAATACGGTATAATAGGGTATAAATAGGAGATAACGGGATATTGGAAAATGGGGTACCCCATTTTTCCCCCATTTCTATAAATATATTTTTTATGTATTCAAAATTATTCTTTGGCTTTCTAAGCAGTAAATATGATTAGAAGAAGCTTAAAACTAATTTTTGGACTAAATTTGAGCTCTATATCACTTATATGTACCCTTCATAAAATATATGGCCCATTTTTCAGAAATAGGGTATATGGGGGGCCCATTTTCCCCCATTATCCCCCAATATGTTAGGGTTAGCCCAATTTTCTTTTTTTTTCTTTTGATATGCTCTAACTATGTACTTGCTAAACAGAAAGTGTCAATTCCTATTGTTTTAGCTCCTTGCTTATCTTAATTGGAGATAAAATTTAAAAAGATAAAAGCACCGCTGCCCAACCTAGCCTACCCCATATCCGCCACATATAGTAGATCGCATCATGATCGCATCATAATATGATAAACAACTTTAGTACTAAACTAGTGGTATTAAATCAAGGTTTGTAGAAGACGTGTATACTTACATACATATCGTTTTGAACGTTTGCAACATCGATCATGATTTTTTGTTCGGGTGCTATAAAATGCGCAATTCTGCTTTAAATAGAAGACCGGGCGATCGAGTACAAGAGGAATACCCAGCCGCTCTGCAATGAGTCTGCATGGATAGTCACAAAAAAAAGAGAAGGCGCGAACTTCCACGCAGACCGTCAAGAAGAACACGTACAGCCTCCATGCACGAGCCCCCCTGCCGTGATCCCACTGGCCAAGGCCATCGGCAACCTTCTGCAAGCACAAGCAGGACCATCTCTCCCACAGCCTCCCTCAGAAACTCCAGTATACAAGCTGCCATGCACGTGCATGCAAGCGTGCGCCCTGTCAACAACTTGTGCAAAGGATCAGAGAATGAACAAAAACCACAGACAGTCACGTCAGTAGTGTGCACACTGACACATGATACGATTTGGTTAGTGCAAGTTCGACATTGCTCATCATTGATGACTACACAGTCTGATTCACTCAGACTGTTTTTCCAAGCGAACTAGAGACAGGGTCCCTCATACTCATGACGTTGCGGCCTGTTCCGTTGCGTTGGATGGGGACGACGCATCGGCTCCTCCCTGTTGTGCCTGAGCCTGAAGTTGGGGGCCGAGGGTGGACAGAATTTGTTCCAGGTTTTTGTCAAACTCCTCCTCGCTCACACCCTGCTCCTTTGCCTGTTCCCTGAGCATCTTGATGGTTTCGTCTGCCTCCAACATGCCCAGCTTAGGGTCCTTCAGGTATTTGCGGTTCTTGTTCAGAACCAGGCGGAGCTTGTCACGCACATACCTGCGAGAACATGCACACCGGACAGCATCCTTTTCCGGACTCAAAAAGGAAAGAAACGGCTCGTGTGGAGCTGAACTGAAATTCATAGGTGAGGTCTCGGTAACTGGTCAACACACAAGTGTAGAAGGAATGAAGGTCAGAAACAAGAAAGAGAAATTCGATTCTTGAGAGGACTTTTATGGGCCGATGGCCTCACACGGATCACACATTTATCTTCCCCTCCACCTCTCTTATCAGCATCTTTCGTTGAATAGGAAGAAGACTTCTTCCTTCCTTCCTTCTGCGTGTCTAGTGGACCCACCTCATTCTGTCCTCTGTGTACTCAAGCATGCAGGCATCGTATCTGTCTGCGTTGATTATGTAGTGGTCCATCGCCAAGAATGCCGCCAGCTGGCAGTACCCCTGCAGGTCCGTGACGGGGTCTACGTTGAAGGTGGCAGCTCTCTCTTCGAGAATGTCCCTCAGAGACTTTCGCATACGGATCGTCACGGCGGTGAAGGTCTTGCCGTACTGTTTGTAGACGTCGGCTTCAAGCTCTCTGTTCTCGTCGTAAATTCTGCATGACGAGGGGGGAGAGACAGAAAGAAAGAAAGAGAGGGACTTGATAAAGAGAGACAAATGGACGGATAGACAGACCAAGTGACCCTCTTTCCTCTTGAGATTATTTTTTTGTGTGCAGGAAGAATCAGGTGCATGTACGGACAGGGAGATACACAGGCCCATTCACGGACAGACACACGAACAAACCAATCATCCTGTTTCCCTTTTTCTCACGTTCACGGACACGGACATGTGGGAAGCACAGAAACAGAGAGAGGCAGGAAGACGCAGTGTATCAGATATCCATGAGTGCGTGCACAGAGAAATGAACACACAGGCCTGGAACAAAAAGCAGTCATGAAGACATGGAGGCCATTTTTTTCTCTCTTTCTCACGCTGTAAGAACAGTGGCGAAGGAGTCGGGTAAGAGAGGGGCTTGAGAGAAACAAACAAGAAATCAGAAAGAGCGTTTACGTTGCACGAAAAGGGAGAAGACCCCATGCTTTTTCATTTTTTCTTCACCATGCATGTTGACCGAGGCACAGCGTACAAGCAGACTATCTATCCATCTGACTTGATGAGTTCCTCCAACATCTGCTTTGCCGCCATCTCATCCTTCAATCCAGGCTTGTCGTCCACCAGCTCCAGCTGTGTGGCAACAACCTGCAAGCATGTATACGCATATTCCTGCGTCTACATACTGACTGGTGCATGGGGGGAGAGCGCATCCGACAAAAAAAACACCAAGGGAAAACGAAAGCCATAGATAAGCACACTGTTGGGCTAGAATGGACGGAGAGTCATTCACCATTCGGGTACGTTGGAGGGATTGCTGTTGAACTGTCCTGCATCTTTGTTGTCTGTCTATCTGTCTATTTTGACGTCCTCTGTCCTTGTTTCTCCAACTTGTGAAGTGCCTGCTGTCCCCCCAAAAGTTGAATGCAGCTTCGCTCGCCACTCTCAGCCCCCTCCTGCAGGCCACCACTCACACTCACCGTGGGGAAAGTCTGCTGGTAGTCCAGAATTCCGATTCTCCCGATAGTCCGCACCTTCAGGGAGACGGTGTCCTTAGACTCTTTCTTCTGCTCCAGAACCTGAGAGACACAAGGAGAAGTACTCAAATACATTCACACACACACACACACACACACACACACAGAGAGGGAGAGAGGGGGACGAAGGGAGGAAGGGAGGGAGGAAGGGAGAGGGGGAAGGGGAGAGAGAGAGAGAGAGAGAGAGAGAGAGAGAGGAAGACAGAGAGAGAGACAGAGACAGAGACAGAGACAGCCTGTAGAGTCGGACTTCATGTCTCTTCTCCTCTCTTTTCTTAGTCTTCCTTTCAGAGACAAGAAGGTAGCTGGCCCACTCGTCGACCGAAGCGACATAAAGAGAGGCGCATCACACTGGTGGATGTGTGAAAGGGGGAGAGGCACAGTGGCGGAGGATGAAATCGGAGACGGAATAAACATTCAACGAACTGGTCGGAGACCGAAAAAACTAAACGCGGGCTAAACTTCCCGATACACAGGAAAGAGCCACATGATACCAACAGACACTAATGCACAGAGATCATTGCCGCGAAGTGATCTGCCTGGCTGGAGACAGCCAGTCAGCGAGACAGACAAGGAAAGGAGACGGGATGAAATGAATTGCCGTCTCCTCTCGCAGAGCTCCCTTCTTGAGATCATCGCGACCTCCCTTTCACGTCTCCAACACCATTAAGTCACTCAGCTGAACACTGGATGCATGCCTTCCACCCACAGCCGTAGAACCCACCTTCACAATGACCCCCATGTTCAGCATATCAGGAGGCATGCCAGGAGCAAAGGTGACAAACTGGAGTCCCAGAAGGTTGTCCTCAGTGATCGCATCCTCCACTGCATCTGCGAAATCGTTCCCACTGATGGTCAACCAGTCCTCGTACCCGACTATCATGGGGTGGCTGGTAGAGTCCTCGCCCTCCATACGAAGATTCACGAACTTAAACTCTGAAGGAGGAGACTCTTTCCATTCTGCGGGAAATTCCTGAAGCATCCCGAGTTCGGTCTGCAGGGCCTTTTGCCGTCTTCCAAAGACAGTGCCGCTGCGTCTCACTGCACCCCCCTGAAGACTGAAACCACTCACCTGCTCCGACAGGAACGCAGAGACAAGACACCCAAACAGCCCGTGTTGCCTCATTTTTCAAATACTGTTGCTGGGAGAGACACAGGACCTCTTGCAGTTCTTGTGCCACAAAACAGTCCAAAACTTACAGATCCCAGAGAGAAGATACTCAGGAAATAAACTACAGTGCCATGAGCACGATTCGCTGAACCAAGCACGCTTCTCTGACTCTCTGAAGATTGAAGGAATGACACGAATGATGACGAATCGGCTCTCTGTCAGAGTCACATGAATCGGTTCTCGACCTGGGGCCCGGAAGGCAAAATTTTGCGCTTTTTTGCATTTCTGTGGGCCGTTTTGTGGGCCGGTACGTGACCCCGGAAAAGTTCTTTCCGAAAAAGTAGAAAAAAGATGAAAAGAGAAAGGATTCAAGAAGACGAAAGACGTTCACGGCGGAGGTTTCATTGGAGGAGAAAACCACCAGCAGCGAACAGTCTCAAACCGTAGGTGTTTCAAGTGGCCTCAAGTTGATTGTGGCAGTCTGTGTGCTTTATATACTGCACGATCTTAGAAAGCTTCCACTTTGGGACTGCGTACGTGTTCGCTGTTTGAAGGTCCTCCAGTCCAATCTTTCAAGCAGAAACTTGAAGTTACCTGAGCCCTCAGTGGTTCCGATTTGCCTTAGCTGCTTCCAGGAGCATCTCCACTGAAAGACATGAGTGCCAGAGACCGCAGCAGAAGTCGCAGCCCCGGGGTCAGTCTGGCTTAGTTGGAAAGGGTCTTGGTTGATTTGCTTTGTTTCCTGTGCACAAGCTTGTCCAACGGCCTTTTCCTTTTCTCAACTCTGATTTGCAGAGTCTCTCTATGTGTCGTTTTGCGTCCTGCCTGGATAAGAGTGTCGCCATGTGACGATCCTTCCCTCAAGACAGGCAAGTTTCTGCTGTTTTTCGGATGAGGTGCACGCACTTCTTTTCTTCTTTGTGTCTTTTATGTGTCCTTGCAGGCAGCTCGCAAGCGCCGTGGGTGGGAAACAGACGATGGCGCTGATGCTTCTGCCCCTGCAAAGCCTCAGACACCAGAGGAGGTCAGAAGGGAATGCAGTGCGTGGGTTCTGCTTTACTGCTTTCTGAACCTGTAAAGCTTCAATTTTTCACTCTTGAGTGGGTTCTGCTTTACTGCTTTCTGAACCTGTAAAGCTTCCATTTTTCACTCTTGAGAAGAAGCAGGAAGGAAGGAGCGTGCCAGAATCAATGGACACGTTGTTCAGTGTTCATTCGTTCTTGATTGTTCTGCTTTCTACCTTTGTCTTGGTTTGTCTTGGTTTTGGGACTTGATTTGGCTGTCCGTTTCTCCCCCACCCACCTCTTCACGTCCCCACTGAAATGCAAATTCTGTGTGTGCTCTGTAGCCTGATGTTCTTTTTTCGTGATCCTTTCTTGTCTGCATGTGCAGATTGCCGCCCAGCTGGCAGGAGGAGGACTGGGAGACCTCACGTCTTTGATGCAGAACGGGCAGGTTGGTCGGTTTTGTTGCTCTGACCCCTCTTTTCACTCATCTCGTCGTTCTGGGTTATGTGAAGACATTTCGTTTCCCTGTGAAGAAAGCTCAAGTCAGAGAGACCATCGAACAGACCTTTCGTGCCAAGACACCACCTTTGTCCTTCGCGTCCTCTCATCAAGTGGTCATCTCTCGTTTTCTGGCCATGTGTACTTTCCCTTCATGCGCATCCCTTCTGCTCCGCCTTCCCTCAATGCCCTTGTGTGTTGCAGCTGATGAAGTCTCGATGCCGCATCTACGTGGGGAGTTTGGACTACTCCCTGACCGAGTCTGACATCAGACAGGTGTTCCAGGCTTTCGGCACGATCATCAACGTGGAGATGCCCAAAGAAGGGGGGAGGTCCAAGGGGTTCTGCTTCATCGAGTACACAGTTCCTGAGGCTGCAGTCAGTTTTTTCTTTCTCCCTTCTCTCTCTCCCACCCTCCCTTTCTTCCTCCGTCTCCCTCTCCCTCTTTCACTCTTTCTCGTCCGTCTGGAGTTTCTCCTTCCTTTTCTGCTCGAGTCCGGTCTTCGTTCCGTCGGTCTGCCTTTTTGGATTTCGGTTGCAGACCTGTTGGAGTGAGTGAGAAGATCGAAGAACGGCTGTCTCTTCCTGAATCACGAATTCCTCCTGTAACGTTTTCGTGCCTTCTGCCTGGAATTTTCTCTTCCGTTTTTTTTTCTTTTCAGTCTGTGCATTCATTTTCTGCGCACACCCTCTTTTTTCTCCCTTGTCTTTCTCTGGGTGTGTCTGCTGCTGCAGGAGATGGCAATTCAAGCAATGCAGGGGTTCCAGCTGAAGAACAGGTAGGTAGGGGGGGGAGGGGGGGGGGCGTTGGGGGCGGGGGGGGG
>JAHBMJ010000080.1:5000-57609 GCA_018398765.1 Chromera velia | reverse complement strand
ACTCAGAAGAAGTATTCGAAGTCAGACATCTCATCGGGATAAAGCCAGGGGGAGGAATCACAGAGGAGAGCGGAATGTATTCCTTGAGTGGAGAATGAGGAAGAGGAGAAGAAAGGAGAGAAGGCAAACCATCCCAAACCGGACGAGAGCCCCATGTGGGAGGGCAGGAGCTAAGTGGGGGGAGAGATGATAGATGGAGAAAAACGTGAGGAGAAGACTGAGTAGACTGGCTACTCACGTTCGTGCTCTTATCTTCCTCTTCTTCCTCTCCCAGCACAGACCATCTGTTTCTGCACACCACCCCAGCGGGCAGAGATATGCCTGCAAGCAAAGGGAGTAAAAAGGCCGCAAGCCTAGCACAGGAAGCAGACGTGTGAGTGGTCAGATTATCAGAGAAAGTGAGGGAGGAAGATTCTGAAGTGATGGAGGGGTTTTCAAAGGAGTCAAGGCAGAAAAACAAGCGTCAGGAGATTGTAAAGAAAAAGAGTGATGCAAAACGGAGGAAAGAGGAGGGGCTGAAGGGATTGGCATATCAAGGGGGTCATTGACAAAGAGTGGAGCTGTCTTGCCGAGAAGATTCGCACACTCATGGTGAGAAGGAGAAGAGGAGAAACGTCTGTTCATGGGGTGACCGACGCACCTAGACTGCGCCCCCTTCGCTCCTTCCTGCTTTCTTATGTGGGGGGTACAGTGTCCAATCTTTTTACTCATCCATAAAAACGAGCGTTGTAACACGTTGGTCTCAAAGTATGCGGAACGTTCTTGTGAGGGAAGGGGAACTGGCAGATGGAGACGGGCGACGGAGGACCAACGGCGAGAGACGGGGCACTGAAGAGGGACTCGCATAGATGGGGGGAGGGGAGTGGTGTCCCTCTGCTTCTTCTGATTACCTCCCCTCGGGGAGGGGGATTTGCTTGCAGTTTATTGCTGCTGGGGGGGCCAAACCCCCCCGTTCCCTTCCCTCCGACCCTCCATAGATTCATTAACGTCCATTGCATCCGCATCTCCTGACTGATTCAGTAGACCCCCGTCCCATCCCTCGCTGACCCCCACGTCTCTGCCCCTTTGCATCGCAGCTGTGAATGTGAGGCGGCAGTTATTGATTCCGGAAGTCTCTTTCTGCTTCAACCTGTGTTTTTGTTCTGCTCGATAGTGCTCGGGGAATTGTGGTCTGCTTTTCTCTTCCCCTCCTCTCCGGTTTCGGTCAAGGCAACTCTGGGTTGTCTGGGGTCTGTGGGCACCTCGTAAGCGTCTTCGGAGCGGAAACGAGAGAACATGTCTGTCGTTATCCACTCCAAATGGAATATGAAGAGCCTGGTGGTCAACCTGGCTCTCTTCTCCCTCCCTCCAGCCTTCAAGAAGTCCTCACGCAACCCCCCCAACTGCTGAGCAAGCTGCTTGTCTTCTGGCATAGCGATGCCATACCCCCTCTCCATATTTGCCACCGCTCTCTTCACCTTACCAAAGAGGCGGTAGAAAGGGGAACTCCCAGTGTGGATTCGGATCTTGGGTGTGGTCTCCCAGGAAAGAGAGAAGAGGAGGAGGGGATCTCTCTTGTTTAAGACATTCATCTGGGCTCTGCAGGCTTCGTAAAGATGGGAGAAGGGACGGTGGTGTTCCTGGTCGAACTCGATTTCATCAATATTCCATCTCCTCCCCTCGTTAGACCTCGAGATGATAGAGAATGAGAGAATGTTCCATTTCTCTGGGAGGCAGGGATAGCAGGAAAAGTGCCTTTCTCAACCTCCTCCTCCACAATTTTCTGCATCGCAGAGAGAAAGCGGGACAGAGGAGAGAAAGGGTACGTCTGTTGGGGAAAGTCCATCTGCTTGAACCTACTCTATCCTCCCTCTTCATCCAGGGCTCCGATCTCCAATGCTTTCTCTTTATCAGCCTGAGCGTGCGGCCCCGGGAGGGGAATTCAAAATCAAATCCATGGATCACCTCTGAGTTCTTCTTATAAAGCTCAAGCTTCTTTTCCCTGTCCACCCACTGCTCCAACAAAGAGATCTGCACCTCAGATATCTTCGCCTCACAGATGTAAAGGTTGTCCTTCCCTTTCTTGATAAGATTGTGGGTCTTCTTCTGCTCTGCTTGGTGGTCGTCCTTGGAGACGAATACTTTAAAAAATTCCTGAGTAAGATTCTCAACTAGGATTCTCAATCCCTCCCTTTATATCTTTCACTGCCTCGGAAATGAGAGACTTTGCTGCTTGGACGTCAAGAGGCGTATTAGGAGGGGGCAGGGGATCGAGTTGCTTCTTACTACCGTCATCCATGACTTTACTGCTGCCCTCTAAGCACAGAGGAAAGAAAGAGAAGAGACTGAGAAGGAGAGAAGTGATGAAGAGATGGCTGAAATGAGCCACAGTCAGAAAAGGCTCAAATGGAGGCTCTCAAAAACGAGAGAAGAATCAATATGCTCGGTTTCTGCTGTAGAAGAGTTTCTGCTAAGTTTTTGCTGGGTTTCTGCTGGGTTGCACAAGACGCGCATTCAGTACGCGGCATGTATCAAGAGTACTTCATGATAAGTCTCACACTGTGATTGCATCGTCAAGGAAGTGCAGCATAGTGCGCAGCCTGAGTCTTTTCACCGACTGTCACGGATCTCTCACGGCGACTGAACAACAGGTCACTCTGCATGGGCCCTCCGGTGCGGGGCTGGGGAACAAAAAATGCCCTGGGGGCACACGGTTGTGACACAAAACGTTCAAGCGTGCGAAGCGCACTGCATGTACTCTCTAGCTTTAAAGTCAGACAGAGATAGTTTAATATTTTAGAAATAGTAAAAAACTAAATCTTCAAATTATTATTTCAAAAAATATTCAAGTTAACTTATGTAATTTAGGCATTAAAATTTTTTTAATACACGAATAATGCGATCTAATTTTTAATATGTAAAACATTGATATATCTATAAATCAAACAGACCTACCATACTCTCTCACTAGAAGAAGAGATAACTATAGAACTAATCATTCAACTAATGAACAATAGATAAATATGATAATGACAATTTTATACAATATTAACGTTTTGTTTTAACAACTATTTTGATGGGCATTTTCCCTCCCTTCCCTGTATTTAACAAGCGCTCCACCTTTTCCTCTGAGGAACTGTGAATACCTCTCATGCTTCTCAGGATAAATTAAATGCACAACATCTTTGCGAGGAAAGTTGTGAAGGGGAGCATCTGCATACAATTTTTTATAATGGGGGCATCGCAATTTTTTCTTAATTTCTTTCTTCATTTTTGTTTGTCTTTTCAATTCTGGAATCGCTGCTTCAAAGTCCCTTCTAGTTGGCTAGAATTTTGTGCACCAGTAGAGACTCTGAATTCGTCTGTGCGCAGACATGGGCTCACTGCATATAACTTCAACGCCATTCATTTTCATGGATTAAGTTCTCTTGCAACAATTTCCTGTGTCTGCAGGCTGGACGTTAGGTGCGGCTGCAGAGGAGCTTGTAGAAGAAGCTGCAGCTGCAGCTGCATGTTAAGACTGGGGAGGGAGCATAAGGGGGGCATCTTCATCTGACTCCCTACCTTGAGGATCCTCCATACGAACATCTTCTCCATCTATCAACCCGCCCCCGGCCTGCTCTTCAGATCCCTTCCCCTCCTGCCTAGCCTCTTGCAGAGCCACCTCCTGCCACCTCCCTTCCTGGCAGAAGAATAGAAAGAAAAGTGTCAGCAACTACAGCTGCTCTACTCAGTGCAGTGGGTACAGACCAGGCAACGGAGGAGCTGTTGTATGCCAGCCCCACGTGATCTTGTACGGACATGTTATTTATGTACTCCTGCACTGCGGTCCTCTCTTTATTTTTGTTCAAAAAGATTCTAATCAGAGCCGGGGTGGTGCTCGGAAGAGAAAGGGGGGCAAGTCTTTCCAGGTATTGCTTTCAGATCAGCCGAACCTTTTCATATTCTTTCCAAATTACGTGTTCATCCTTCCCCTCAGTGGCCAGAGTCTCTACAAGCTTCGCAAGCTTTGGGCACTGTGAAGGACATTTGTTTACCACTCTCCCTCCCGTCTTCTTTCTGTGCAATGCATTGTTGGCAGAAGATAGTATCACATCTCTTGAATAGTCGCATCGCCCCCTTCCTGTTCGCCCCCCCCTGCGCTCTGCTACAGCACTTTTAGCTTCCACACCCTCTTCTACAGGCTCACTGCCCCTGTCTTCTCCTCTCTTCTCCTTAAAAGTTTAAATCTTCTTCCAACTGCGTGATTTCTTCTACGGACAAATCCGATTTGGCATCAATCCTTGCAACTTTAGAGAGGGACATATATTTTATGATCAAATCATCGACGTCGAAAGCAATACCACCCCCCCTTCATCTCTTCGTCTCCATCTCCTTCTACCCTTCTTTCCCCTTCCTCACCCTCACTCCCCTTAAACGTAGCTTTGTCTCTTCCTCTCTTTACCCTCATCTCTTCTTCCTTGCCCTCTCCTTCTAAAGCAACACCACCCCCCCATATCTCTTCATCTCCATCTCCTTCCACCCTTCTCTCTCCTCCCTCACCTTCTGAGTCAAAAAAACGAACAGCAGGGGCTTGCAACCTTCTCTGTATATTTTGCAGCTGTCTGTTTAACTCTCTCATCCTCTTCCACCTTTTTGCCTAGCCTTTTTGCCAGTTGCACAAACATCTGTTCGACTTCGCTCAATCGGACTGAATGAACAAGGGCATGTGCGAGGGTGATTGAGATTTTATTCACTATCGATGCGTACTGATGAGCCCCTGCTTTGAAATTCTCCACTTTCAAAGAAGTCATTTAAGAGTGGTCAAAAGATAAAAATTCTCCCAAACTGACCCCTAAGGCATGCATCAAAGAGGTCTTCTTTCCCCTCGAATGTGGCAACCATGCATCCTCGAATCGTGTTCTCATCGGGAAAGGATTGGTGAAACCACTCTACAAATGAACAGAAAGGTTTACAAGATGCAGGAGCAATTGTGGGATAGTCGGAGACAGGGATGTGAAATTCGAGTTTCAATTTATACGTTCGAACAGCAGCAGCATATCGGAGGAACAAACGAAGGTAGCTGTTGTAAGAAACCTCCAAGAGGCTCTCACGGATGACCCGAGTGCTCCTCCCTTGAGAAACCGCAAACTACTGCATTTCTGTTAAAAGTTTGGGATCTACAATGCCGTATACCCCCGGTTTCATCTCACCGGAGAAATAGACAAGCGTTGCTTCTCCTAACTTGTCTAAGAAAACGGTGGTCTGTGGAAAGGAAAGTGGTTGAATAATGTTTGTAGCGGGTATTTGAATACCTCAGTCTGACAGAAAAGAAGTACCACGGCTCTCTTGCTGGGATAAAAAGGGAGCCTTCACACCAAGTTCCCTTTACCTCTACCTCCCGACTGCATCCCTTTTGAACACATTCAAGGGTGCCAACAGAACTGACGATGGGATGTTTTCTTGGATTCTAGAAAAAAAACCTTCTTCAAAGTAAATTTAGCTGGCGAGAGAGGACACTTTAATGAGGGGAGGTAGTTTTAGGGATCAATCCACCCTGACATCTCAGATAGCTTAGGGTTTCCAGAATCATCAGACCCCACCTGTGTTTTGACCTGCTTCAAAATCCACTTTTCTTGGGCTTCTGGAATGGTATAATGATTGTGTGGCCATCTACGCTTCTCAAGTGGAGCAGAAAGGGGGGCAGGAGGGGGGGGGAACAGTGTTTGAGAGGGAGGTGCTTGGGCTGGTGCTGAAGAAGAGGAGGACGCAGTAGCTACTAAAATTCCCGCAGAGTCAAATGGAGCAGAAGGGGGGGCAGGAGTGGGGGGGAACGGTACTTGGGGAGGAGGTGCTTGAGCTGGTACTGAAGAAGAGGAGGATGCAGCAGCTGCTAAAATTCTCACCTAGGGGGCAGCACTTCTGGTATGTATACTAGATTTTCGAGCTGATATAACCAAAAAAAATAAATATTTTGTTAGATTTTTTAGTAACCAAACATTTTTCAGGTGCGGCTTGACGAGTTACTTTAAAAAAACATAAAATTTTGGTAGGGGTTATTCGTTTTCTTATATATTATGGGGGTTAAATATATGTCGCTTCATAATATTACGGGTTACTTGGTTAGAGACCATTTTAAGTCAGTAACCATCATTCAAAGTCTATCCTAAAAAGTGTTTAAAACTTGTTTAAAACATGTTTAAGGACCTTATAGTGGATGGTTACTCACTTCTTATTAGGGGTCAAAAATGGTTGCGGGTTCCTCGGTTAGAGGCCTTTTTATCAAATGTTGAAGTGACATATCGAAATCATATAATTGCATGTTCAAGAACCATAAAGTGTTTCAAGCTTGTTGAGATATTTTTAGAAGTAACTTAAGCTAAACAATTGATTGGTAACACTTTTAAGGTGCTAGCTTAATGATATACATAGAAGGGGGTGTTAAAACTACTTAATATTTTTAGTAACCATCCTGAAGTGCTGCCTCCTAGATTCCCGTAGAGTCCCCCAGTCCCCCTGACGGGACCTCCAAATTGGTGCTTACTTATACAGGATCCCCTATAAAGAGAAAATTGAAGTGAGGAGAGGAGGGGAGGCTTAAGGCAGCAGGGGCTGAAGGCAGGAGAAGTGCAAGCATTCAGACAGATAGAGGTAAGCAGAGGTGCAAGCATTCAGACAGATGGAGGTAAACTTTTAAGGGAAGACAGGAGGTGCAAGCATTCACCCGTGACAGAAGCAGCTGTACAAAAACGGATGGTAGCAGGGATTTGGAATTAATCTTGCATAGCACAGGCTCAGCACAACCACATAACACCTATCCAGAGACGAAGAGTATAGTACGGAGAGCACCCATGAAGAACACCGCATACAGACACCGACCTGCTGCTGAAGCAGCTGCGCCTTCGCTCTGATTCTGCATTTGCCGAGGGATGCCCCAGCCTGCAAAGAATACCATAATGAAGGACATATATGTTCAAATTTAAAGCTGGCAAAGAGGGATGACGATGATGATGCATGACATTGTATGTGATATGGAGAGCACCATCATGACTTATTTTAGAAAAGTCACTCACTTTTCAGCAGTGTCCACTGGGTGCCCCCCTGAGGAGCTCTTCTACCTTGCAAAATAAGATGCTGCACCCTGCGCTCCCAAAGTCTGTTTAGTCAGTCATGGTCTCTGCCATACATGCACGTCACTCTTGAACTGGTTCGCTGCGGGCAATTCTGAACAGCAGCATACCTACTTTTCCACGGTTCGCTTCTGGGAAATGACCTCCTAGGCTTCCTTCCTTTTGCAAGATCATAATATATGATGATTAATAATGGGCTCCCATTCTCCGTCTTTGCTGGGCTTGGGCATCCTCGTTGAGAAGACGGGAAACAGAGTGGAGTTACAATTTATGAGCAACACCACAAAATCAGCATAAAACAAAATGAGCAGCAGAAGCCGCATGATAGCCATGGCTTTTCTCGCTTACGATAGTTTCAAGTAGTTATGAGGATAGTGCTGGCACGAGAAAAGAAAGTGAAAAGCGGTTCTGTGTGTGGAAAGATCGGGAAAGTCAGTGGTCATGGCCCGGAAAGCATAGCTGAGGCACACTTACAAAGAGTTGAGGTGGGATGCCTCGAATGTTGACGTACGTACTGAATTTCAATCCGATTAAAAAACTGTATGATGCATGCAATTTTTATTATTGCCCCAGAAATATTGCTGAGAGAGCACTTAACAAAACTTGAGCACTGTAAGGGTATATGAGTCTAATAGAGAATACTTGATCTGATCATTTCATGGAGAGAGAACTGACAGAGAGGGGATGCTCCTCCTCTCCTACTATTTAGTCTGTTGTTCGCTGTTACTATATTCAACTGTCAATCTCACTCTGAATTAATTTAATGCACGAAGCGCGCCCATGCCACATATCTCACTAAGATGCGGCGGCGGGTCAGGCGGCGGGCCAATGCACCCTGAGCCCTTACAATCACCCCCTGATCCAAAATGCAATGTCCAGTGCAATGTTGGATTACTGAACACTTAAGGGCGAACAAATTGAACCTTCTTTGCAAAATCAATCAATTTGCGTCTCGCACCTGTCTTTGCAACAGACACACGAGATGGAGGCACATACTGACTGCCCTTATCTTTCGTCATTTTCAACTTTGTCTGCCTGTCTGCTCTCATGCGATCGGTGGGACACCAGAGAGTCTTTGCTTTCATTGCTCTCAATTCCTGTCGAACAAACTGAAGCATGCCCTGCAAACGTGGTTCCGACTTCATCTGTCCAGATTCGAGCTGCTCCATGAGAGGAGCAGAGTCTGTCACAAATTCGATTGGGATTTTCTTTTGCCACAACCCCTCTACGAACGACTTCCATGTATATGCACACTTCACTGTGTCATGCTGTGTACACAACTCAGAAGAAGTATTCGAAGTCAGACATCTCTTGATCTGACTACTCCTCCAAGCAAAGAGATTCGATTCACGCATTGACTCAATTGATTCACCCTGGTCTACAAGGAATGCTTCAAACCCTACCCGTCCTTCCCCCCGAGACAGAGAGAAAGAACCATCATGAAAAGGGACAATCTTCGGATTGGGACAGGGAGTGAACACAAGAGGGCTTTCTGTTTGCTGTGCATGAAGCAGAAGACGCAACACCCCCTCAACCTTGTCAGGGGAAGGACGAGAAGACTAACGAGACAACTCACCAAAAAGGAAAGCAACGAAGGGGAGAGTGCGAGCGACCCACCCTGTCACACCTGTGCATTTCTGCATGAGAGGAACCAGCTCTTCTTTCACTTCCTCAGCAAGCACAGGGTTAAGGATGGATGTATTCAGTCGACCTGCATGCAGAAGGCTCTCGTCTATTTTGACTGACTCGAGGTATTCCTTCTGTCCGATCTCATACCCGTCCTTCGTTCTCTTGAGAGTCATCCCAATGTACTCGAAACTCTCTCCTTCCTTCAACTCTTCAGGCTCATCCATTTTCAGTCTCTTCTGAATGGGCGCAAAATGAGAGACAGGGTCAGCAGCAAAGATGAGTAAATCGTCTATATGCATCACCATGACAGCAACGATTTCTCCCTTCTCTTCCTTCTTGATAAATACGCTCTCTCTCAACTCTTCCCACCCCTCTTCTTTTGCAATCTTCCTAAAGCTATCAGTGTACAGGCGAGGCACATCAGCCAACCCATACATTGCACGATTCAATCGAAAGACAGAACCAGCAGACAGCCAGGAAGGTAGACCAGAAGGCATTTTCTCAGGCATGCGAACAAACACATCATCTTTCATTTCTGCAGTCAGAAATGTAGTCCGGACATCTGACTTGGTACAGTTCTACCCCTTGGTGGAAGCAAAAGAGAGGACAAGTAGGACACTCCACCAGTCCGCTGTGCCACTGTACGTCTGCAGATTCTTGTGATCGTCCTGAAAACCCTTCACAACAAGCCGAGCCTTTGCTACCCTTTTCCCTCCTTTCTTCTTCAATGTGAGTACCCATCGGCAGCGTATTGCCTTTCTCCCCCAAGGCATGCGCACCCCCCGAGCAAACACAGTTTCCTCAATGAACCTCTCCAACTCATTTTGCATCGCGCCTTCAAACAATCCCTCTGCCACCTCATCCGGAGTGGCATCGATGTGCCCCTTCTTAGGATTGACATGTTCCATCATTTTTTTGACAACTTTCGGGTCAACAGGAACGACCCACGTGAGAGGACGTCTCCTCTTTTTCTTTTCTTCTATGAATCGCGCGAGCTCTTCCTTTAACTTCCCTAGATGCTCCCTCAGTGCCTCTTCTTTCTCTTCATCTTCCTGTGTACCACACACTTCCTTCTCACCTTTATCTTCCTGCGCACGAAGCGTATTCCCATCGCTCTCCTTTTCCTACTCCAACTCAACATCTTCAGCGACAGGTGAAAGTGGCACAGCCTCTCTCTCTTCTCTTCCTTCTCTCTTAGGCTGCCTTCTGGTACCCCTTCTAGGCTCTGAGTCCCCCTCCACATCGATTTTTCCTTCTGTCTCCTCCCCCTCATCCCCCCCCTTCTGCTCTGCATGCATCTCCAGTTGACCTGACTGAAGCTGCATTGAGCAGCACCCTGAGGGGAGAGAGAAGAAGTTTGCATATCCCCAGAGTTTGCTGTCTCCGGAGATGTAAGAAGTCGCTCACACAAACGAGTAGCAGTACGTGGAACATCAGGAAAGAAACGAGCAGAACTAAAAGAAGAAGAGAAACGGGCAGGAGGAAAATGCCAGACTGAATTATAAGGGTATATGAGTCTAATAGAGAATATTTGATCTGATCATTTCATGGAGAGAGAACTGATAGAGAGGGGATGCTCTTCTTCTCCTACTATTCAGTCTGTTGTTCGCTGTTATTATATTCAACTGTCAATCTCACTCTGAATTAATTTAATGCACGAAGCGCACCCATGCCACATATCTCACTAAGATGCGGCAGCGGGTTAGGCGGCGGGCCAATACACCGTGAGCCCTTACAAGCACTTCCAGTCTAAAGTTAATTTCGCTTTCTGAGCCATTCGTACAGAGTGCGTCAGATCGGGGTGGTATGGGTAGTCACTGTAGATATTACGGAGACTACCGGGCTGGTCTCCGTCAGGGGGTATAGGTGGGGTGCAGACCCCCGCGCGGGAGGGGGGGCCACCGGGGGGATTGCCACACAATAACTTTCCGGGGCCCTATGACCTAGAAAGCGTAGCTGAGGGACACTTACAAAGAGTTGGGCTAGGAGTTAGGGTGGGAGCGCACGTATGTACGTCGAGCGTGCTGAATCTCCGATTGAAAAATCTGATGTACGCAGATGCATGTCCCGGAAATAAAGTTGAGAGGGCACTTAACCAACGCGTGTATACGCTTTTCCTGGATGCCGCACGTCGAGCGCTCGGCATTGGGGCAGTAGGCCAATCCTCCAGACATTAATCCTATCCTATCCTATCCTATCCTAACACAACATGAGTAAACGTCAAAATAAATGGAGTTAATTTTGATCGTTTTCCAGGCTATTCGCATGGAGTGCGTCACATACTTGTGTACGTGGTATACCGCGTGATTCATCAAACCCAAATGAAATTGCATGGTCAGCCCCCAAATAATCTGACGCACTCTGTGCGAATAGCCCGGAAAGCGGAATTAACTTTGTTCTCACCCTTATTCATAAGTGCCCTCTCAGCTTATATATGATATATACCTCTATATTTTTGGGATATTCAATCTGTGTGCGTCAGATTTTTTAATCGTAGATTCGCGGCGACATACGCGCCCTCCCACCTCAACTCTTTGTAAGTGGCCCTCAGCTACGCTTTCCGGGCCAAATTGGTCATGCAGCCCCCGAATGAAATTGGTCAGCCCCCGAATCAAATGCTGCCGGGGCCCCATCGGGGCCCTGGACTGCGATGGGGCCCTGGACTGGGCCTGAAGGTCCATTTCTCTTTTAATCAGACTTCGATCCCAGCGAAAGTTTGATGGAATTCTGGTTTCGATCCTGGCGCACAGATCTCGGAAGAGCGTGAGATTGGAGGTTGAGCCTTGGCAAGACTTTGGAACAAGCTTGGCAGCTTCTCCCTTTGTTCTGCTCTTTGAGCGTCGTGCATGAATGTGTTTCGTCTTTTTCATTTGCTGATGTGAAAGGGAATGAATTTTTGGTTTTAAGGGGAGATTTGGACCTTAAAGGCGCATTCCCGGCTGGTACCATAGCGGCCTACCAGGATCTCGTGAGGGTGCTCACGAAGAGTCAACCTGGTTTGATTTCTTAACGTGGGGAAATCTTTTCGGGCCAGAAAAGACCCTGCAGTCTCCAGGATGGCGGAAGACAACAACTACGGATTCCTGCATAAAACGAAGATTTGCCGACACTTCCTTGTTGGCAAGTGTCAGTTTGCCTGTTTTCCAATCTTCGAGCACGGCTGTGTGCCCGCGAAATGATTTTCCCAGGCAGTGTGTGGCAGTCTCGTCTTTTTCCTTTCGTGTGGATCGGAATATAATAAGAAGGAATGTCAGTTCCATTTCGTCTGTTTTCCCGTCCTGCACATCAACTTTAGTCCTACTCAACGATTTTCAGGCTGGATCAGTCTCAGGAAGGAAGGAGAGTCGTGTGTGGCAATGATCGCCACCTTTTTTGTTTACTTTTTATTATTTTTCACGTCTCCTTCCAACGAAAAATTACCCTGAAGTTGGTTACCTTTTCTCCCTTTGCTTTTGGGCACCTCCCTTTCCAGTGGCTTTTGGGATGCGTCGTGTAAATACGCTCACACGAAAGGAAGGTGACCGAACTCTTAATTCTTTGCTGTGGACTGATGAATGCAGGTCGAATGGGGCCAAACTGTCGGTTCGCTCACGACGCCGCTGAGTTGAAAGATAACCCGGACCTTCGGTACACGTCCCTCTGCTTCTCTATCGCGAAGGTGGGTGCGCAGACGTGAGAGTAGAACAGGCCAGATAGGGTCGGTGAGAGGCACGGTTTGTGTCCAAGAGAAGTCGCTGAATGCATGTGAATGGAGAAGGCAGGCTCACTCAAAGTTTTCCTGCAGGAAGAGAAGAGAAAAGAAGGGACTTGAATGTAGAGGAAGGAGGAAGTGAGGCATCTCTTCGGGCTTTTGACACTGGCTTTCTCGGTTTGCCGGTATTGCACGACAAAACTGTTCGCCGCCTTCTTGAGAAGTCTCTGGGACAAGTGTGGCTTGCACTTCATCATTCCTATACGTCTCGTCTCTCTCTCCGCTTGACCTCTTGAGCAAGCGCTGCCTCTTCGTTCGTTTCTTTTTCTTTTTCTTTTTGCCCCTCGTGTCTGTCATTTTGATTGGATTCTTGGTGATATGCCTGAGGCCTGAGCGGTGCTCCCCCTTTCGTGAATGACTGAGCGGTGCTCCCCCTTTCGTGAATGACACTGTTGAGCGGTGCTCCCCCTTTCGTGAATGACACTGTTGAGCGGTGCTCCCCCTTTCGTGAATGACACTGTTGAGCCGTGCTCCCCCTTTCGTGAATGACACTGTTGAGCGGTGCTCCCCCTTTCGTGAATGACACTGTTGAGCGGTGCTCCCCCTTTCGTGAATGACACTGTTGAGCGGTGCTCCCCCTTTCGTGAATGACACTGTTGAGCGGTGCTCCCCCTTTCGTGAATGACACTGTTGAGCGAGTGATCTTGTTCTCTCTTCACATCAACAACAACTTGCTGCGTGTTCTCTCTCTCTCTCTCTCTCTCTCTCTCTCTCTCTCGTTTTCTTTCTGGTGGTGCTGGTGGAGCAGGGGCTCCCTTGCAAGAGAGGAAATCTGTGCACATACGCGCACTCAGAGTCTGGTCAGTAATGGGAAAGCCACTGAGGCAAAAAAAAAACCTTTTGTCGTTTTGTTCTCAGGTCTTCTTCCTTTTCTCTTGCTCGCGGAAGCCTCTCGTCGTTCTCAATGAAGACTCCTTCCCTCGTGACAGCACTGATGAAATTTTGTTTCAGTCACGGTCTAAGAGATCACCCACTTTCACACACACTCACACACACGGTCTTTCCCTCTGTTTGCCTTCTGCTCTCCTGTTGATTGCAGAGTTGCAACAAGCTTGTGATAGACTGGGTGAGATCAACCCAGATCTGCTCAAACGCAACGCGCGTATCACCGCGGAGAGAGAGGGCAGGCTCGCACCTCGCGACTCTGTCGAGGCATCCTCCTCAACCCACGAGGAGGCGGAAGCAGGTGAAACGATAAAAAAAGATCCGTACAGGGGTCCCACAGAGTCCCTTGGTGCATCTCCCACGTCAATCTCTTCCCCCAATTCCGCTGCAGCTGTGGGTGTCTTTTCCAGCTCTTCGTCCTCACAAGGTCGGCAGACTGCTGTCCTTGACAGTAGTCACTCTGCCGAGCCGTCGCCTCCCCCAGCGACTGCTGAAGGAGAAGGAGCACGTCTGTCCTCTGCCTCTGCTGCCTCTGGAGATCATTCTGCAGCAGTACCCAGATCCAAAGAAGGCCCCCTCACCCCGAAGCTGCTCCCTTTTCAGACGATCGAACCGCCACCCCACAGAGGAACCCCACTATTTTCTGGTGTGTTGCCGAGGCAGTTCAGTGCAGATCCCACCACCGAAGGAGGAGCAGAAAGGGAAAAGAGTCATCAAATCCTACCGATGTCCCCCTCCGCAGGGGCTGTCGAGTCTCTTCTCAAGGCTGCGACAGCAGAGAATCGGAATGGAAGGCCTGTTTCCGCCTCTGTCTCTTGGATGGAGTATGGGCGGGGAGGACCTGCACCATCAGACGAGACTGTGCCGCCATCGTCAGCCCACCACTCTCGCAACAGTGTGAGGCACGCCAAGTCACATAGAGTTGAGCGAAAGGACGGCCGCAACGATGGAGAGGGGCAGCAGCCACAGTCACTGAGACACGCAGGAAGACCCGAGGCACTCCACAGATGCTCATCATCCCGCAGATCGTCTCTCCCCCCCCACTGGCAGAGTTTGGTCGGTCCCATCCTCTTTGTGCCACCAGGAATGGACCTCGAAAATCGCAACGCCGACAGGGTAGGGGCGGCTCTGTACTGTGCTTTTGCAGAACAACAGCAGAGCATGAGAAGAGGAGAGAGATGACGGAAGGAAAGAAAGATGGATGGATGAGAAGATAGAATATTACCGAACGAAGCTTAGGGGTCTTCTAAAAGGAGGAAGGAAAGGGAGTTCAAGCAAACACAGAGGGATCTTTTTTCCTCTCTTTCTTGGTCAGAAAGAAGTTTGCGCGCGCGGCCTTTCATTCCTTCATCTTGCTTTTTTTTTTTTTTTCTTGTTTGCGGCAGGCACAAGTCCAGACAGCAGCTGGGAGCGGGAAAGGAAGGAAAAAGAAAGCAAAGCGGGTGGGTGGATGGATGAATGTTGGTTGGATGGGAAGGGCCACACAGAACCGCTGCATCGAGTTAACCGCTCCAGTTGGTTTAATGAACTGGGTGGTGGGGTTTCCTCAATAGCATTCTGATATATCAACCAACCAACCAAGTAGTTGCCATCCATCCATTCATTCAAACGAAAAAAATGAAAGCGCATAGACGACTTAGATGAGGTCAGGCCAGCGAAGCAAAGCTTGTTTGCCTTGCTCTTTCATCTCAGGAGTGAGGGGGAAAAGCGAGGTCAAGCACGTCTTTCGTCTCTAGCAAGCGCCTCATCTTGCCCGATCGCTGCTTGTCATTCTTTCTGCCTGAATCTGCTGCATTTGAATGCACATCCATCCGACAACCATCTTTCTCCGTTTTAAAGCAAACAAACAAACGAACGAACGTCGTCCGACGACCGACCGACGGCTTCTTTCTGAATCTGAACATGAGAGGGATTTACGCTCGAGGGTTTTTCTGGTTTAAGGTTTCGCTTCGTTCGATGAACGTAGCCACTGACCTGTTTTAAGGCTGGCTGGCTGGCTGGCTGGCCCGCTTTCATGCGTAGTGACTTAATCCTACATCTGTGTAGTGACTTCACGAAAATACGGAATTTGGATTCATTTTTGAAGATTCGTTGGGTGAAACAAGAAAACGGACACAGGCAGGGCGTCAGATGAGAGAGGTGAAAGACTTATACAAATGCAGCGCTTGCTTTCGCAGGGAGGCTTTCGGTATTTTGAAGAGAAAAAACCAGCCATCTTTTCCCTCCCTGCAGAGTTGCTGACTATTAATTATTCGAGCGGGTGTTTTTTGAAACCGCATCGAGCGTGCGTTGTTTCTGCATGTGCGCCTACTCATCTCATCAGTCTCTGGCCTTTGTGTTTTTGGTCCGCCTCGATGCATGCATGCATGCATGCATTCATGTCGGTTCATTCGTTCATTCATTCATTTCATTCGGCCTGACATTGTGGACAAGGCTGTGTGTTCTTGCTTGTGCGTGTCTTGTTTGTGTGGGTTTGTCCATGCGAAATATTTGTCTGTCTGCCTGTATGGAAGTCTCGAAGAATCCTCCCCTCTCCCTCCAGAACCTGTTTCCCTTCCTTCTCTCCAATAACCCACGGACACAGAGAAGGACCGGAAGGGATGGGGTGGGGGGGGCAAAAAGGACTCGTAATTGTTGGCGGCCCTTTCTTCCTTTATCCTTGCTTCCTTTCTGCCTGCTGGCAGAGCGTCATGCATGCGTCTTTTGATGCTGTGTTTCATGCTGGCGAGAGAACGCAGTGATCCGTTGACTGGCGTGAGAAAAACACAGAATCAACAGCAGGGAGAAACTGCGAAGGCGTTTTCCTTCGATTCCATCTTCCTCCTACTTACTTCGGATTCTTTATTCTTCATGCTCCTTCTCTCTTCTCCTCCCTCTCCCACTTACTTCGGATTCTTTATTCTTCATGCTCCTTCTCTCTTCTTCTCCCTCTCCTACTTACTTTGGATTCTTTCTTCGTGATCCTGTTCTCTTCTCCTTCTTACTCAAAAGATCAACCTACCTGCCCCTAGCTCTCCCTTTTCTATAATCTCTCAATTCTTCTTTCTTCGATCGACGCTTGCCCTGAGAAAAACCAGGATCGGGGCCTTTTCCCACCTTCGAACCTTTTTTCTTCCCCCCCCCTTCCCCCGAAAGATGTGGAGGCAAACGAAAGAAAGTAGATTGAAAGGAAAGATTCCATAAACACAAGGCTGAAGGAAGGGGTCAGGGAGATGAACTTGCATGCTCAGACCGGAGACGGGTAAACAGAGAGCTCAAGAGCTAGTCAAGGAAAGCCGAAGTGTCTCTCTGTTTTTCCTTTGTTACAGCAGAAGAACAGAGACGAGAACTAATCAGTCGCATCTCCTTCGTCTTTGCCATCAACCGTACAGAAGGAAAAGGAAAAGAAAATAAGAAACGAGGGAAAGTGTATCCAAATTTGAAAGCGTTGTCCCTCAGCACGAAGAACGCGGGTATCAGGAGGTTCTTGCTTGCAAAGCCTTCGCCTGACTTTCACCCCCTGACTTCAAAATGGACGACTGGGAGGGAAGTCGGAGGTCTGCTAGCTGGTCACGTGGCAGGCAAAGTTCGAAGGAGGTAAAGAAGGAAGGTCTGTTTTTTTTTTTTTCATTGTCGAAACGACGAAACGACATGAATGCAGGGGAAGCGAAGGAGCGCAAGGGAGGCTGGAGTGGATCATCGAAACCCGGGAAAGGGTCTCTCTCTACTCTGGTCAAGAGCTTATGATCTGTTCATGACCGCCGCTGCAACCCGCGAGAGCGAAGGTGTCAAGAGATTGTTAATGAACCGTCGTGGAGAGGGTGGGTTGGGTGTCCTGGAACAGACTGGATGGATTCAAGGGAGACGTTTTTTCTCTCTCTGTCTCTGCCTGGTAGTCACGAGAACGAAAACCCTGTCAAATCTATCCTGAGTGTTCGTTCTGTAGTTCGTTCAAGGGATCTGTTAGGGGGGTTGGTAGTGACAATTAAGAACGAAAATCCTGTCAAATCTATCCTGAGCGAGCGTTCTGCAGTTCGTTCAAGGGATCTGTTAGGGGGGTCGGTAGTGACAATTGAGAACGAAAATCCTGTCAAATCTATCCTGAGCGTTCGTTCTGTAGTTCGTTCAAGGGATCTGTTAGGGGGGTCGGTAGTGACAATTGAGAACGAAAATCCTGTCAAATCTATCCTGAGCGTTCGTTCCGCAGTTCGTTCGAGGGATCTGTGAAGACGCGGTCGTCATGGGCCCGCGGACTTTCCTTCCTGTCTTTTCTTTTCTATTCTCTCTTCTTTCGCTCTCTCCTCTTGCCTCTAATACATATTAATAACAAGGTTCCATCCATCCCCTCAGTCGGTTGACGCGCGCGTAGTGGTTGCGGCGGCGGCGCGCCCCGTGGGAAAGGGAAAGGGGCGGTGAACTGAGGCCCGGGAGAAAAAAGAAGATGAGACATTTCTTAAGTGCACCCCTACGCTTCTTTCGTTTGTCTGTAGCAGCTTTTAATTCTGTGAGTGAATCTTCGTGTGCTCTCGCACAGAAGAAAGAGAAACGAAACGAAAGCAGAAAGAGACTTCATTCAAACATTAGAGAGAAGTATTACAAAGCAAGCAAGCAAGAGAAAGAGAAACCGCACCGTCCCATCGATCAATCGAGCGAGTGATCAAGGGGTGGCGAAGCGAAAAACGCATATAAGGGGTGTGTGTCTGCATGCGTACGCGAGCCCCCGAGAGGGATGACCAAATTCGACCACGCCCGCACAGAAAAGGGGGGGGGGGGGATTCTGCTAGTTGGCCGTTACTTCGTCATTTTATTCTTTATCTTCATCTTGCTCCACTAACTTTTCTTTCTGTGTTTTGGAGCAGAACGTACAGGTGTGTGTACGAGCAGTGACGGGAAAGAACACGGGGTTGAGAAGGGAAGGAGACGATGGGGGACATGGCACCGCTGTGAAGGGACAGCAAGAGGGACGACCGGAGGGAAGCAGGGAGGGGGGGGGCTATTTAAGCAACGCCTGCTTCCCCAGCGAATCGCTTTCGCCAGGGATCAGGCAGAAAGAAAACCCCAACCAGATGCCATCCAGCTAGAGGGACAGAAAAACAGAGAACAGGGAAAAGGAGATCAGCAACAAGGAAAAGCGTATCAAAAATTTGAAAGCGTCGTCCCTCTCTCTGCACGAAGACCGGGGCTAGAGACCGGGGGCATGAGGTGGTTCTTGCTTGCAAAGCCTTCGCCTGACTTCAAAATGGGCGACTGGAAGGGAGGCAGGAGGTCTTCGAGCTGGTCAGGTCGAGTGGCAGATAGAGAGTGTTTGAATGAAGGAAGGACTTTGGTTTTTAACGTTGTCGAAACCGCATGCTTGCAGGGGAAGGGGGACGGGAGTAAGTGAGTGAAGCCCGCGGAAAAGTTCTTCTTCTGCTTTATTCAGTTCGCGGGTCTTGGGGTTTCTTGATTCCTTCCGCCCTTCGTCACCCAAAGAATCCCTGATGTCAGGCTGAGCACAGCCATCCGGCCAGGAGACTCCCTCGCGTACAGCGTCCATCCGGCTGGAAGACCTGCTCCCTCGCGTGCTACGTGTGTACGTACTGGGCAATTAATCTTTCTATCTGCATGATCATTCGATCACTTGTCGCCAGCGATGTATTCGTTACTTAAACTTACTTTCCATGGTGCTACAGGACCTATTACAGGACTAGCTGCTGTTGTCGTTTTGATTGTCGTTTTAAAATTGTGCAGAATTAAGGATCGAGATCGCTAAGCATTATCGCTTCTGCATTTGAGTCTGTGACCGTGACTGTGCACGTCCAAATCAATCAATCATGATCAGACTGGGTACCAATATACTATACCAGGCTAGGTATAGCTAGGTACCAACATTTAATTCTTCTAGTAATTCTTATTAAAGTGGATCGAAGTGCATACTTATTTACTTAATTATGGTTAAGCCTAAGGTCTCCGAAACCAGACTCAGACAAATGGCAACCCATGCATACAGTTGTAAACCTAAGTGTAAACAAAAGGAGCAAGCCGCTGCAGCTTAGCCTGCATGCTTCCGTATGAACATGAACAACTATGGCCCTCCATAGCCTAGACTGAAGCTAAAGGCTGAACGACCGTACAAGATGCGCGTGCACTCATTTCAATTTCAAACAAGCTTCGATTAATGCACTTGCCTTCCTCGGCTTCTAGTCTAAGATGAACGAAACCAACTCTCTGACATAAGTCTCTTCTTCTCCAATACCTCTTCCTCCAGCTGCAGCAATCCATCTTGCTCTACAGACCCTTTCACTAAGCGACGCACAGTGATAAAAAAAAAGAAAAAAAAAATCTTAAGAAGCCTAATCTTTTTTTTTTTTTTTTTTTTTTTTATTGGAAGTGCTAAACATATAACAAAAACATATCTAACTACAAAACCTACCTTTGCTAAGTTTGCTTGGACTTTTAACCACCAGACTAAAAAAAAAAAAAAAAATCTTAACATGTCTATTTTTTTTTTTTCACCACTGTGCGTCGCCTAGCCCTTTCACTAGCCTTTTCACCGATTTCTATTTTTTTTTTCACTCTCTCTGCCAACAGCTGAAGTTTGAATCAAGACTGCTCTGTTTCTACGTGTACGTACGCATGCAGTCAGTCGATGCACCGCATCATCGATCACTTTTGTACCTTTGACTGCAGGGCAGTAAGCATAGTGTTCTTCACATGATCCACCATGCCTTTTCCCCGGGGGAAGTTCCCCTCCCTAACATATGCCCAAAGGAGAAAGGTGAAAAGAGAGCCACCAAACAAGAGAGAGCGAGGCAGAGCATGCATTTAAACTATGTATACGGCATGCAGGGACAGCACGATTTTTATAAAAAAATATCTAAATTTTTTTTTTTTTTACTAAAAACAAGGTTGCTTTTTCGTCTGGTAACGACCCCTCTCTACCAGTAATTACCGGATTTTTGGTAATAGACTCCGTTTACCTAAGTTTTACCGAAAAAAAAATGAGGAAGAAATTAAGCTCAAAAAAAAAAAATTTCGCCTGCGGCGCAACCTCTAATCTTTAGTTTTATAAGGACTTTTTTAAACGTTTTTAACACTTATAGGAATCAAATTAAGATTTTTTTAAAAATATGTTGTTTGTCTGTGCTTGTCTGCCTGGTTTGGGGGTCTATGAACCAGAAGCGGTGGTCGTTGCGGAGGTAAAGAAGCAGCTCAACGTACACAGGTACCCTGGCCTTAAGACGTGAAAGCCTCTTTTGAGAGGATGTGTTCACCTTCGAAGTTGTCAGATTTGTTGCATCACACTTACATGCCATTGGTAGCTATAAATATAACATGGCGGCCCACAAAAGTGTTCGTGAAGGCAAGTTATGCCGATTGTATACCATTTTTGGTCGTCAACACGCTACTGAGATGATACCGAGGCCAATAGCAATCCGTCTTTCCAGTTTTATCATGCATTTAAAACAGCATGGCTGCCCTTTAGTATCTCACTTAAACCATAGATAACTTAATTTATAACATGTAAATCACACAGTAAATGACTGTCAAACATAGTTAGACCGTATAAATGAATGAACAAATAATTCAAAATGCTTTAAAAAATGTTTATTAGCATAAATAGATTTTTTAAACTATAGTTTTGAATTACACTTTATCTTTACAGCCTTTACCAAACTTTTTACCGGTGGCCGGCCACTCTACCGGTAATTACCAGTTGACCGGTAATCAGCTCGCTTTACCACTGGAAAAATCGGCAACCCTAATTTACAATATGTAAATGACTGTCAAACCTAGTTAGACCGTGTAAATGAATAAACAAATAACTGAAAATGCTTAATAAAATGTTTATTATCATAAATAGATTTTTTATACTATGGTTTTAAATTATACTTTGTCTTTACACTGAGTCTACAGCCTTTACCAAACTTTTTACTGATGGCTGGCCACTTACCGGTTAATCGGTAATCAGCTTGCGTTACCACTGGAAAAATCGGCAACCCTGGCTGAAAAAATGCTAAAAAACTTATATTCAAGTTAAACTGTATGGAAATGCTTAACTGGGCTTGCAATCTTTAAATTTTTGTTTTAAAATTAAACAACTTTAAATTAATTAAATTTGAAACTTAATGTAAGTCTTTCAAAACATTTTAATTATTGAGATCTCAAATATAGAGCTGACCGTAGGTAATGAATTGGTATAGTTATATTGGGTGTAAAACAATTGGACTCCTGGGTATTTTAATATCAAATTTTGACAAAGGTGTTTAGTCACTTGTAATTAGAATATATTTAATTATCCCATGAAGTGATTGAATGTGATTGAATAAAGTGATTAATTAGCCAAAGTCCGATTCTTACTAGTCTTTAATACCTTAGGTCATTCTGATGGTGCATGGTTTTTTTTTTACGTTATAAAAACAAATGTTTTGGGAGTAGTCTAGAGGCTTGTGCACATCCAGTGCACTGTATGCATGGCCCAGCCCATGCAGCCCGGGCTGGCCATGCACATGCCGGCGCGGCCCACCGCTCCTACTAGTGGCCGCGGCCATCGGTGCGGCCATCGGTGCATGTATTCGGAGCCGAATAGCCGATTATACAGGTTGCATCAAAAATCGGGTCTTCATGCATGAGTTTCAAACATAAGGTAAGATGCAAACTTAAAGTCACAGCAAGCTATGATACCAGTCTGAGATGACTGAGGCCTGATATGTTTAGACGATTAACTCTATAGTTTGAAAATGAGTCAAGTGGACGTACGAGACTTCTTCAAAGCAGTTCAGGCACCGCTCGGTAAACCTGTAGAATCGTATACATGCAATTCCTGCGGGACGACAGCCAGAAGCAGTAGAGGGACATCTAATCTTTGGACTCACCTTCGAAGCTGCAAAAAGAAGACAGAAGAAATCAAAAAAGCAATCGCTACCCAGCATCAGAATGAGCTCAAATAGAAAATTGCAAAGATCGGAGATCTGGAGGTGCAAAAGCGAAGGGCCGCGCCCCCCGGCCAAAAGATGAAATTTGAAAAGGGGGGCAACGACTCAACGAGTCTCAATTGACGTCGATGTATGCATGTTTCTCTTATTTGTATGCGCGTTTGCATGATTGATATATCTATATTTATGTCTTCAGATATACACCTTTCTGCTTGTTTGTACCCAGATGATTTTTTGCTCGACAGTGCTTATGGTGTTTTGGTGTTTCGCGTTCGAATGCTGAAAGTGAAAAAGAGTGTATCTTACGTAGTGCATACAGTAAGGCCTCCTTTTGCTATGCAGTGTGTGCTGCAGTGTGCATGTGTGTTTTGGTGTAGTGTGTGCATGTTCATGCAATGAGAACGTGTATGAACTTTCAACCGCGTATTCATTTATTTGCTAGTTTAATAAGTTTATAAATTGTAAGATTTTATAAAATTCTAGTAACACTATAACACAGTCTAGTATAGTAACTGTTACACTACTGCCTATTAACAGTGCCTAACAGCTAGATAGCCCCTGTTTATCTTTTTCAAAACCAATTTTTTATAGTCATAAACTGAATTTAAAAAAAAAATCAAAAATGTAGCCCGGGGGGCAGACCCCCCCTTAATTAATTTAGGAATATATTCCTGATTATATTACTTTTGAAGTGAGTAACTAGTAAATAAATATATTCCATGATTAAACACCTTTGAATTTTGAATTTTCAAAATTGGGCGTTCCTATAAAGAAGGAAGACTTGGTTTAGAAGGAAGTACAAGGAGTTGCTATAGTAGAACTTGAAATTTTCTATGTAAGCTAAGCGTAGGCCGTTTAGTTTAATATAGTTTAACAGCCTAGTTACTAGGCGTAGTTTTGATATATATTTTTATATTATATCGTGCATGGGCTGAGTGATATAAATATATAATATAACCTGATCATTATCCATAAATTACTGTGCAAACTCACTAGTGTCTTCATCTAGGATAATTACAGTAGGATTCTAACTAGGAATCACCATTATGATATCGTCTTAGACTAGGTCTTTTAGCAGTCTTCTTTATCTTCTTTGTTCTGAAAGATGCTGAATCACTTATTTATTCAATGCAGTACCTATATATAGCTGTATGCACTGGCAGTGAATGAATGAATGAATGATTGAGGGTTAAATCCTAGATCCAGTGATGCCCGACCCCAAGCCACTAACAAGGCTTTGAGAACAACCCGGGCCCATGTCATGCAAAACGCTTACTCAACCTAGGTTCTAGCCTAGCTGCCTAGGTTCCATGGAGCATTTAAAGGCTTGCAAGACTAGGCGGCCCCTTCGTTTTAGTCTTAAGCACGCACGCTAGACAGAGGTACCTAGTCCTCGGAAAAGACAAAACCTGCATGTTATACAATAAACCAACCCTCCCACCTGCTTTCTTCCCCACAAGAGCAGGACGCCCGACGGCACCATTTGTTCGGAACCTATGGAAGGACAAAAACAAAAGAAGACGTGCCCCCTCTGTCCAAAGCCCTCCCTCCAACCAATACCCCACTTTTATTTGTTTGAAGAGCTAGTAAACTTACTATCCAAAGTTTCACCTCAAACCTGAAACCCGAGCCCCCCTGACTGATTCAGAAGATCGATCAATAGAAATCTACAGGAAAGAAAACGACGGAAAACGACAAGACAAGAGAGTTACCAACCTTCTTCTCCTGTCTGCCCCTCCTGTCCCCATTCAGACTCTTCCTCCCCATTTTGTCCAAGATCAGGTCCTTTATGTTTCTTCTTACCTCCACCTTTTCTTCCCCCTGTCTGGTTTGAACCTGTCAGATCGCTCCTTAAGACGATTTGTGGTGCGTTGGCCTCTCGCTTCCCCGCAGGAGGCCTCGCAGCCGATGGTGTCATCACACTCCCAGCCGCTCAGCCTGCAACTAGTGATTTCGAAGATTCAGCGGCAGCCGTGGAGCGAAGGATTGGAGGACTGGGTTGGTCCCTATCCCTCGGTCGGACTGCTGTACGTTTGGTAACCTTGGGGGCCGGAGGCGGGTTTGCGGTGCTGCTGTTCAGAATCTTCGAAGGTGGCGTGATGCGGTCAGATTTTGATGCAGGGAGCGATAATGACGCTCCAAGGGGAGCGGGACCCCATGAGGGAGGGGCAGAAGACCGAACAGGTAGACTAAGTCCTGCCTCGGTGGCTTGGTTAAGGGGTTAAAAGGGAGGCTGTGCGATCGTCTGAAGGCGGCGTTCTCTGGCTTCCGTCAGCTGGGCGTGAGTTTTGGCCCTTCTTACGGTGAAAGAAACTGAAAAATTATCATCTACCAAGTCGAAGTGGAACCCGTTCGCCGGCTGAAAAATGGAAAAAAAGTTCTCTGCACGTCTTCTGTCGATGAAACTGATCTCGCAGCCACCGGGAAAGGAGCGAAAAGAGCAAATGTCAAAGAAGGGGTCAAGAGATGCAAACTTTCCTATCATAGCGTTGCCGATCTTTATCATCACCTACCAGAACAGAGAGGAACGGTCAGTGAAAAGAACCTGGTCCGGTTCGCAACCATGGTTTGGGTCAAAGCCCGGGAGGACCCTCTTGCATACGTTTTCATTCCTCCTGTGTCTCTCCACCAAACGATTGAAAGAGGACTTCAAAGAATCAAGGTCTTTAAAATTCCGAAGAGAGACGTTCTCATCTTTCTGAGATGACAGTTGTAGACAGTTGAGCAATCGCCGTCTCCATCTTTTTTTTGGACTTCAGACACCCTCCCTTCAAGAGGGCCGAGGCGCTCGTCACAAACTTGAAACTTTGATAAACAGAGACTTCATATCAGCTCGCATGCGGTCAGACAACCCATTGGACAAGTCTACTGCCATTGTTGGAGGAGATGGAAGTCTGAAAGACAGTTGAAGTTGTAAGCAACAGAACTCAACCAATAGGTGGGGCTAGAACGCGTGTGAGGTATGATAAGAGTTATCGTTCACAGAAGAATTCAATGTTTCAGGTTAGATGGTCAGATGGTCAGTAAGAAGTAGTTAATACACACGGCCAGTGGGTGTAAAGTAACAGACAAGACTCGCGGGCGCAGGATGCATAGACCAACGTGCAAAGCAACATCCCGCGCGCAAGTAGGAGCGATAAATGCAGAATTAAATGTAGAACAAATTGCAATTAAAGCATGCTATTGCGGCCTTTTCCAAAGGTGCTCGTGCGTACATGCTTGATTTACCAACCGTCTCAAAGTGTAAAAGGCCTTTCCAATAGCCAAGAAGTAAGACTGTACGTTTGACAGTTCTTCTCTGTAAACGAACACTAAGTTTCTGTTTGCCTGTCTAGGATCGTTTACACTTGATTCTAGACTGTATTCTTACAGTGGGAAGAAAACCAGCTAAGCATATAAGTTCACGTTTTGATCTAGGTTTTGATTCTATAGTATGGAAAGGTATGAAATCACGGTTAAATTATATTAGATATTTATATTATATCTCCAAACTTGAGAAAACATAATATATATTGAAATCAGGCCTAGCCTAGTTAACAGCACTGTTATTATACCCGTGTATGCAATTTAATTTTTGTACTTACTTTTTGTTTTTATCTATTTATAACCTTTTTTTTTACATGGTAACTTACATCCGGAATTTTGCCTATACTACATGTCTTGCAGGCTCGGCGATGCTTTCGATCGTGCGGAGCACTTCGCTTTTCCCGCGCAAAGAAGACAGATAGGCAGCTGCCGCGACTTCTCTTGACCTCTGCCGAAGCTCCACATCTTTCAGAGCAGACAGAACCGCCGGACCGAGACCAATAAGTCCCTTCGGGGCCGCCAAAGCGACACCCATCTCCTTTGCCCTCTCGGCATTTGCCCATTGGTCAAGACCGCTAGGGTAAGCCAACATGGGCACCCCGGCTCCGACAGCCTCTGTAAAGCTGCCGAAGCCCAGGTGGCTCACGAAAAGAACTACCCTCCCAGAGTGCAAAATCGCAATTTGGGGAACATCGAACTCAATTCTCAGCACGCCCCCCAGATACTCCCAAAACTTGGAGTCCGACTCTCTGGTGGGAGATCCGAGAGCCTCGTCGAGCATTGGCTTCAAGTTGGCTGCTTGGGTTTTCCTCAAAGCCCACAAGACACTGGCGCCACTTCCTTTCAATGCCTCAACGAGTTCAACCCCCACCGCTCTGCCCTCTGCAGGTGTCAAGGTCGTTCCTGTCCCAAAACACACGAAAAGCACCTTTCTGTCCTCTTCTCCCCCGCCATACATCCATTCCGAGAGATCTTCCCCCAACTCCAAAGAACGAGAAGAAGAAGAAGACCACCCGTTCCCTCCTCTCAAACCTCCAGTATCCAGTCCACCCACCAGAGTCACGTTTGGGGGCGTTGGCAGGTCTGCGGGACAGAACGGAGCACCCCCCATCCACAGCATTGGGTACCTCTGCATGTACCCCACCCACCCCTTCGCCCTAGGCGGAAGGCCTCTGTACGCCCTCCTCTCGTCGTTCCGTCTGGCTGACCACATCCATGCCCACTCCATCAATGAAGCGTCCAGAATCTTCCAGAAGGTCTGGGAGACTGCCGTAGCGAACCCTCGAAGTGTGTGTCTTCCACCGGAGACGGACAGACTCGATGGGTAGGTTGCCACATGGGGCAACGCCGTGATTGTTCTTGGAAGGGCCCAGCCGCGGGAGAACCCGAGGAGAGTGACGGGGTCGTACGGGAGAGAGGAGAGGATCACGCAGGGCTTGGGGGGGGAATCTGTTTGAATTGCAAGAGACTCCACTGCATCGCATACTGTGTTGCAAATCGAGTGGATACAAACGACGATATCGAAAGATGGAATCAACCGTTTGAGGAGTACATACATTTCTTCCTGCGCGTCACAAAGGTCGTTTACCTGTTCTGCGACTGGAAGGGGATTTCGAATGCCGGCAAAGAAAGCACTCCATGAGTGAGGATCCACAACTGGCCGAACGTTTATGTGTTCCTTTGCAAACGCACTTCCACACTCCAGCACAGATATCTTCGCTTTTCCTGCTGCAGGCGTCTCCTGACTACCCACGCCAACCGTGTCCCTCACTGTCTCTGCTGCTTTGCCAGGAGGTGCTGCGACTGTCACCTTGTGCCCCCCCCCATCGATCAGAAGCGCCAGTTTGGCCACTGCGTAGGGGTGGGAGGGTAGGTCTGAAGTGACAAGCAAGACATTCAGTGAAGGAGACGGACGCGGAGACGGGTCTTCCTGAGTCGCATCCGTCTCGCTGTTGGAAAAAGTTCGTTCCAGAAACTCAAGCCCCCCTCTTTCTTGACGAGGGTTGGAAGATCTGTAAACTTCTGGCATACTTCTTGGACAGCAAGGATTGAGAATCGACGAGCAGATTGAGTGGAATCGTCCGTCGATGCGCTTCAAAAGATCTGGAAGACTTTTAGGAGGATCAGGAAAGAACGAAAAGGGTAGTGGAAGTTGTTGCCAATACGCAGAAGCTTTATACGTTGCCGTCTGCAGGATGTTGCATCTATACATGTTTGATCAGCGCCCATTTGAAGGAGAGATTGAAAGAGAACAGCTCACCTTCGTGACCATCCTTAGCATTCTATGAATATCAAAGTCCTTCACCTAGCTGTACCGCGTATATAGTCTTTCCGACCCAATTATTCATAAGAATCGCGGCGAAATCGGCCGGCCATGCATGCAAGTCTGAGCCGCGACCATGCATCTGACGCACGCAAGCGTGCGAACGAGCCCGGAAAGCGTGAAATCCATCCACAAGCGCTTTCCGCGGGGCCCTTTTTTTCGTTTGCATTAATTCAAAGCAAAACAAAGCAAAGCAAACACACAAAACGCAACAACAGTATGGATCCAGACGCGGATTGCTACATACCGACTTGAAAAGTGCCTGTCGCACCGTCTCAAACTCTGCATCTGGATATAGTGAAAACAAGAACGCCCGTTGCAAGTGACCTTTCAAGATTGCACAAGAGCGGGAATGCGGTCAAACGGTCGAAGCATCAGGGTTGCCGATTTTTCCAGTGGTAAAGCGAGCTGATTACCGGTCAACTGGTAATTACCGGTAGAGTGGCCGGCCACCGGTAAAAAGTTTGGTAAAGGCTGTAGAGATAAAGTATAATTCAAAACTATAGTTTAAAAAATCTATTTATGCTAATAAACATTTTTTAAAGCATTTTGAATTATTTGTTCATTCATTTATACGGTCTAACTATGTTTAACAGTCATTTACTGTGTGATTTACATATTGTAAATTAAGTTATCTATGGTTTAAGTGGGATACTAAAGGGCAGTCAGGCTGTTTTAAATGCATGATAAAACTGGAAAGACGGATTACCATTGGCTTCAATAGCATCTCAGTATTGTGTTAACAACCAAAAACGGTACACAATTGGTATAACTCGCCTCCACCAACACTCTTGTGGGCCGCCTTACTATATTTATATAGGCACCATGCAAGTGTGATGCAACAAATCTGACAACCTCAAAGGTGAACACATCCTCTCAAAAGAGGCTTTCATGTCTTAAGGCCAGGCCACCTGCTAGCTGCCTTTTTACCTCCGCAACGACTACCGCTTCCGGTTCATAGACCTCCGAACCAGGCAGACAAGCGCAGACAAACAACATATTTTTAAAAGAATCTTAATTCGATTCCTAAAAGTGCCAAAAACGTTGAAAGAAGTCTTTAAAACTAAAGAATAGGAGTTGCGTCGCGGACAAAATTTTTTTTTTTGAAGTTTCATTTTCTCCTCATTTTTTTCTGGTAAAACTTAGGTAAACGGAGTCCATTACCGGTAATCTGGTAATTACCGGTAGAGGGGGGTTGTTACCAGATGAAAAAGCAACCCTGCGAAGCATGAGCGAAACGAGGAACATTTAGGTGAGCGCTTTCCTCACTTCCGTTGTTTTGTTTCCCTCTGATTCCGTTTGGATCCTTTGTTAGTAACCACAGCCGCAGGCCATAACCACATACTTTCAGTTTAAACTGCAAAAAGTTTTCGGTCCTTTGCTTTTCTAATACGCATTCCTTTACATAAAAGTCCTTCTTTTGCAATACAACACACAGTGGGTCTCTCTTCTACTTGCATGCCAGTCGTCTCATAATAATGCGATCGTCCATCCATCTGTGAATGAGACAGGCACTGTCATTCATTTCCACCCTGTCTTGCTTGATCGCCCACTCTCTTTCTTTTAGCCCTGCTGTCAGGTTTGCAAGCGCTAGAGAAAGAGGTGACCCCTGCGCAAATCCTTCTCTCTGCTACATGAATGCCCCACCCACCCTCACCACACATGTATCAAAGTCTTGCTGTACCACACGCAATACATCATCAAATGAAAATGCATCAGCATTCAAAAAGTTTCCATGCGTAGACATATAGGCCTGTACTTTCCGGTGTCCCGCCGGAGTCTATCTTCTTCCATCCCTGCTTACAGTGTGAAGCCGGAAAGATCTCTGAGCCGCCACTTTGTCTCCTACTAAGTCTTTTGGCATAACCAGAAACCTCCCTCTTCTCTCTGAACGTAACTCGCTGCATGCTGAATCAAGGTGAGTGATAAGTGCACGAAGGACAGAGGGATAAAAATTTTTGGTGTCTTCCACTGTGAATATGACTTTTGAAGACTCTGGCATATCAGGAAAAAAGGCAGCGCGATGAGAACGAACGGATACGTACGGCAAAACAGACGTGCACGAGTTGAATTTTACAACTGCTTTCATGAATTCAAATGGGGAAAAGAGCGTCACATGAGGACTTAAGCCTTTGGGCAGAAGGAGCGCATTCAACATCTTGCACACCTTTGAATACACTTTGCCAGCGAAGCGGGTTGTCCATTCGTAAACGTTTTCCATTTCAGCCACACAATTCCCAGTCCAAACACATGTCTCTTTGTTTTCCGTTCATTCTGCCATCCCTTGCTTTTCCTTTCTCCAGTTCCCTGTACATCTCTTTCTTTTTTCTCTTTCCTGTTTCTCTCTTCTCCCCATCCTTTCTTTTCTCCTTACAGCGCATAAATAAATTTTGGGTAAGAAGGATTAAAAAGGCGACGCATCACTTCATGCACCTCTTTTTTGGATAGACATACATAATCGGGCAGATCGATAAAGAGCTGACGCACTGCTTGACCATACACTCGAGGGCAGAAAAAAGAGAGATCGCCTGCACTTCTGTCCATCTGTGAGATCACGCATGATCTCCTCAACTCTGTAATGAGTTTTCCTGACGGAGGATCCACAAATACATCATCAGAGAATAAAGCATCCTTTTACAGTCGATCGTTCCTCAAGTTTCTTTTCCCATCTTGCTGTCCATTTTTTTATCATCTTTCAAGTTGAACTTCCTGTGTCTGTTTGTAACTAACTTCACTGCACTGACTACCTCCCGGGCTACCCATGCGGCTGAAGGTCTGAATAGAGAATTTGTATTCCAATTTACTTCTGTCTTACACATCTTCTACACTCTCTCAGCCCTTGACCATAAGTCTACAACGTGCCCCTCATTCAAGTTTAATCCATACTTTGTATGCAGATACGCACACTTGTATGGGAGCTTCTCTAGCTGCAAGATGTCTTCTCTCTCCACCCACTTCTTCTTGTTTGTCAACATGCTCTTCAATGTGGCTGCTCGTGTGGGTCTGAGTCAGATAAGCAACTTTCTTTCCTTTCCTTCTGCCTCACTCACCATCTCTTTCACGCCTTTCTGTATTACCTGTTTCACACTCTGAAATGCACACAAAAGCACATAAAACTCTACTCCCCCTGCTTGTTGCTGAATTTCTGAGAGTGCCCATCCTTTCTCTCGGCAGAGCCGTCCCACATTTCCCCAAAAAATCCCTCTAAAGAATGTCTTTGATGCTGACGTAAAAAAATGCGAGACGATGGAAGTCAGATCTTTTTTTGTCAGCTCAAGTCTTTTCAGTTATGATCCCGTCTTCGGTCTTCTTGCCAGGGCTGCATGATACCAAATTCGATAGAAGTACCCCCCAATCTCTGTCCTGCCTTTCCTCGCATTTAATGTATCACACACATGGAAAAATGCCTCTCTTGTCTCCACCTGTTCTTCTCTTTCTAAACATTCAAACAGATATTGAAAAAAAGTATTATTACTAACAGAAAGTGATGGTTTGGAAAAACCCCTTCCATTTCCCTTCCCTTCCCTCACCCCCTTCATATTTAGAGGAGGTCGAAGACAGTCAATGATATGCATCTCTACAGCAAACAGCAATCGGCGGTTGGAATTTTCCTCTCGATCCCTCACCACACAGAGGGGCCACATCGTAAACTCTGTCACTGCATCCTCATTGTAAATAAGTTGAAATAAGTTGAAAGACCTACAGCTTTCTTACAAAACATCGTGACTCGCACTCTCCTAGCTTTTGCTATAGGGCTTTTGTGATATGCTGTTTCTTTGTGCAAGCAATGCAGACCCGAAGACTTAGTTTGGGAAAAGTCTGGCAAAACTGTTTAAAGGTCTGTCAAAGGTCTAAAATAATATCCTAAGCCTTGTATTTTAGCGGTGGCAATACCTTGGCATAGCAGTACATATAGCAGGAAGGTACAGGAAGGCCTAGCGGCGAGTGCGAACCAATCAATCAATCAATCAATCAATTGGAATGCCCAATTAGGAATTAGGAATCTCAAATTCTCAATTTGTAATAATTTGGAAACATTGTTTTCTCTATAGGCTCTACACTCTAAAAAAAAAAAGAAAAAAAAATATAAACGGTGCAGATATTTTTTTTTTATTTTTTTACATATCGGTAGTAATTTGGCACAACAACTGTTGTTTTTTAAGCAACATCTAAACAACACCCTAGCTAACCCCAGCAATCTCTCAATAACACCTGAATAAGTGTTATTCTTTATGTAATACTCTTTAATACTCCTTGCAACTAGCTTTGCAACATGTGGGTAACATCTTTACAACACTCAAATAACAGTTGTTTGTCAGGATCGATCAGATTGAGCCCGATATTTTTTTAATGTCTTTTTAAAGTGCGGAGCCTAGTGTTTTCTATGTTAAATTTAAAACTTTAATAGTGTCAGTCTAGGTCCGAGTGTAGAAAGTTATATTTTTGTCCATAAACATTTTAAAACTTGAGGATTTCAAACTTCTACACAAATTAGCTTAATTTATTTGAATTACACTTGGACTTTAAGAGTTACTCAAATAGCGCAGTAACTTTAGAGTCCACGACCCCCTAAAGTTACTGTACTTTAGTAACTTCAACAGTTGCCCACAGTTGCCCTAAAGTTACTAAAGTATAGAAGAAAGGTTATGCTATTATAGTGAAACTACTGTGTACACAGTTTTTTTTACTAGAGTGACACCGTTTTAAAATGTTTCTCCGCTTCAAACATGCGGCAAAATGATTTAAAACTATATCAGTCGAATTTAATTCAAAATAATAGATTAATACCGTCATTTCAGAGTCTTTTTTAAAGCTATTCCATGAATCATCATGCTTTTTCGGAGCTTTAAATATAGATTTATTAGGCCTTGACTGAGCCATCACTATAAAAAAATTTAGTCAAAAATTAAGACCAACTGTGACGTTTAACTGTCATAGACGGACAGAGTCTTCCTTTCTTTGAAATTCTTTCTTTTTTTCTTTCTTTTTTTCTCTCTTTTTTTCTTTCTTTCGTTTTTTTTTTTTTTTTTCTTTCTTTCTTTCTTTCTTTCTTTCTTTCTCTTTCTTTCCTTCTTTCTTTCTTTCTTTCTTTCTTTCTTTCTTTCTTTTTCACCGTTAGTTGGTCAGACAGACAGACAGTCAGGCAGACAGACAAACAGACAAACAGACATACATGCAGACAGTCTGAGATAGACAGAGACAGTCAAACGGAGAGACAGACAACACACAGACAGACAGCCATCGTTTGGAAGGGAGCAAACCGTCCCCCCCCCCGTAAAGCTGCAAACTTTAAGAGATGGGAAGCTCCTCGGCCCTCTGAGATAGATAGAGACAGACATTGAAAGAGAGGGCAGGGCGGGGAGACAAACGGATCTAACGGGGATACTATAGGCTTAAACTCGGTATATAGACTTTCACCAGCAGAGAAAGAGACAGAAAAACAGGAAGTATGACGGTTATTCACCATGCAGGGACTCGCACAAATAGCGCCGAAAAGTACTAAAAAATCTTTGGCTAGGTCTTTGGACGTGGTTTAGAAAAGAGTTAAATTACGGTAACTTGACCCATCTAACAGGCTAAAAAAAGCCGTCGGTAACGGGGGCATTGACTTAAAGTTTGTTCCTAGCGTCTGGCCTATACGTCTTTCATCTCTTCCTTCTGTCGGTAACCAGTAAAAAGTTACGTAATTCTAGTAACCCAACTTTTTGGCAAAAGTCCTTTAGTAACTCTTAAGGTCGAAGTGTAATTTAAATATTTCACCTTTAAAAATATAATTGAAAAATTGGATTTTCAATTGGAAATCCAAATTTCTAATTGAAAATCACATACGTTTTGAATTTTGATAACACTACGACGAACATTACATTTTACAAATAAATTATGTGATTTCAGACTATGGGATCCAACGACTCCAACGGATTCTGGCTTTCCCTGTACTAGTAGGTGCGTGCTTGTTGCAACTTAGTCCCACCCACTGCCAAATTCATTTCTTCGTGAGCTGAAATCTTTCAGAGATAACAAAAATGAGGCGTCAGGCAGAGCCTCTTGGACGGGAGAAGAAACGAGATCCGGTTTCCTCTTCTTCCCTTTCTGTGTCTGTACTCCCTCTTGTCTCCTGCCCTCACTTGAGCTCTTTTGGTTTGAATCCCTCCGTCCTCCTATGCCGCCGTTATGCGGACTTTTCTCTCCGCTCTGCCTCCTCTGACCGCCGTGCTTCTTCTGCTGCTGTGCCTTTCCAGACAGTTTGACAGATCCATTTTGGTTCTCCGGAACGCGTCTGTCAGGATTTCCCTCCACCCCTTTCTTTCCGGAATTCCCCTGCAAACCCTTCTGCCTCTTCTGCACCGGCCCCTCCCTTCCTTTTCCGTCCCTTCTTTTCTCGGACCAATCGATGGGTCCAGTAGGACGCGCAGCCCCCTCACCCCGGGGGGGGGGAGAAGAAGACCTAGGTGCCCCTCCCCTCCCGAGGGCCTTCTCTGATTTTGGAGAAGGCCCTTCTTCCTCATCCTCTTCGTCATCATCATCTTTGAAAAATATCTGCTGACGCGTAACCGCTGTTGTTCTCTCTCTTTCTGTTGTTGACCCTCCCACTCCCTCCTCTTCCTCTGAATCCTCATTTCCTCCAGCACTGCCTCCACCTTTACGCTTTTTCTGCATGACGTTGCGCCTCACTTTTTTCTTTGATGATACTTCCAGGGGTCCTTCTTCATCCTCTTCCCCCTCCTCTTCGAACGCGCTCTCGAAACCGTTCTGTTCCTGCTCCTCGTGCTCTCTCTTTCTTTTCTTCGCCTTTCTAAGCCCACCCGGGGATCCAGACACCGACGTTTCTTCCCGCCCCTTCCCTACCCTCCTTCCCCTTGGGTTACCTTCCTCCCTCGGGTCCACCCTGTCCGTCGAGCCAGACACCCCGCTTACGCCCGTCCGGGTTGCCTGTTTGCTGTCCCCGCCTCCATCTGCACGGGCTCTTCCCGTCTCCTGGTGCGACGCTGGCCTCTCCACGTGTGTGCGGAGGGGTCCGTTGGGGTCAAATCTGCACCCACGCATCCACACATGGAACCAAGAGAGAGAGAGAGAGAGAGAGAGAGCACAGACCAACAACAAAATCTTCTGATCTGATCTCGTCTGATATGATCTGATCTAACCATGCTTTCTTTCTCTTTCTGCCTGATTGATCGATGCGTCTCTCTCTCTCTCTCTCTCTCTCTCTCTCTCTCAGCTGCGTGCGCACTTCGAAGAAGCTGGGGAAAAAAGGGAAAGGGAGAGGAGAGGAGAGGAGGTCCACGCGAATGAGATGAGCGGAGTGGGTCAACGTCCTTGCAAGAGGACGGCAAGAGAGGAATAGGCAGAAAAGAATGCAGAATCGCAATATTGTTTCTTTTCTTCGCGGTGTTTGTCGTCAGCTGTTGTGCGCTTTGGTGAGGGGGCATGATAGTGAAAAGGCATCCAAGGGAAGGAGGAAAGGACAGCTCCGAGAGGAGTCAGCCCAGTCCACCCGACTCGACACTCGATGAGGTGAGATGAGACAAAATGAGAGAGAGACAGCCGACGGGCCTACCTCTGGGAGTTGAGACGTTTCAGATTGGGAAGACTCAGAGCGAGACGACGAACCGAATCCTGCAGGCAGGCAGGCAGGCAGGCAGGTCCATCCGGGGAGGGGGATCGGGAAAGGAAAGGGAAAGAATATTGATGGTCTGATTCCATTCTACGGTAGAAACAATTCCTTGGCAGGTCTCCGGATCGTTTTCTCTTCCTTCCGTTTTGGACCAACTACAACGGCCGCCTCACTCCTGTGTGTCTGTGTGTCTATCTATCTGTCTGTCTCTGTGTGCCTGCATGCCTACTGCTTCCCCAACTCACTTTGCCAGTCAGTGCCTCTAGATTTTCAAATTAATTCTCTTTCTTTGCCCACCCACCTGTCCCTTCTCGTTGTCCAACACGGCGTTCCCAAGGAGATTCACCTGCTCGAGTTTTCGCAACTGGTCCAGCTGTTGAACACTTCTGCAAATCGATTAATTGATAGATAGATAGATTGACTAACATATCACAAGAATCAAGATGGGTTGATTATCTGCATTAGTTTTTTAAACTATTTTTGGAGTAGTACCATCTTTGTCGATGATAAAAAAAGATGGAATTGATTGATTGATTGATTGATGGAGTTCAGGCTCTTGTCCAGTCCTCGTTCGTTCTTACGATCCTTCCCCACTTTCCGTTTCTTTCCACATTTAATCTCATGCGAAAGAAGGGGGGGGAACCATCGAACGACAGCATCAGACAAAAAGAAGACTTGAAGACAAAAAAAAAAGGGGGGGGGGATCTGTCACTGCATGCATGAATGGTTGTCTCTCCAGTTCAGTTCAACAAGGCAGCCGAAAGAGAAGTACTTGAGGGGGGAAAGGGACATGAAGAAAAGGCAAGAAGATAGACAAGGAGGCAAAGAGAAAGTAAGGGGGTAGAGAAGATTTTTCGAACCGTCGACTGGCTGAGGGACTCACTTTGCATCTTTCAACCCGTTGTGTCCAAGATCCAGGATTTTCAACTTTCCCAGCATCCCGATTTCTACAGGGACCTGTAGAGGAACAGAACAATCAGCAATTGGTGGGAGGGAAAGAAACCTCACTATCTCTATGTCGGGGACATCTCAAAGTCACTGCTTGCATCGGCCTTCGGCTACCTGAAATCGGCGGGACAAGCTGATTCGTGATCTCCTTTTCTCTCCATTTCGTCCGAACCGATCCATGCTGCTTCGCACAGCCTCTGTTATCCTCTCTTTGCTCTTGTTTCCCTCTCGCTAGCCGAGAGAGAAAGAACACAGACACAGCCTTCAGGCGTGGCATCTAGACGTGAAATCAAGCAAAAGAGAAAGCGAAGGAAGGAAAAAATGGAGACGGACAGGGAGAAGCACGTACGGGCGAACTATATCGACGGACAGACAGAAAGACTAAACGAATGAACAAAAAAAGAAACAACGATTGAAGGAAAGAAGAAAAGAAAGAGTAAGAAAAGGTGGCTGGCCGACTGACTGACAGATGAGATCAAGTTTGTGTTCAGGCGGAGCTCTTGCACACTGAACAGAGTCTCCGAAAAGGGAAAGCTCTGCACACATATACACACACATATGTACACACACACGCACAAAAAGAAAGAAAGAGAGAGGGTGGGGGAGGGAGGGAGAGAAAGAGGGAGAGGGAAAGGGAGGGACAGAGAGAGATTTTCACTACGTTTTTACTCTACTCTCTCACTTTTCCAGGACCGACTTGCACAGCCAGAAAGCTAGCCGGCCAGACAGACAGGCTTTTGCTTTCCTTTTTCCTTTTCTTAGATTTTAAAGCTTCCAAAAGACAGTCAGACAGACAGACAGACAGACAGACCTTGAGTCTGTTGTGACTCAGAGAGATTTTTCGAAGGTGTTCCATCGGTTTCTTGAACGGCATCACCTCCTCGATCACATTCCTGGAAAGCACTGCAAGGCATCAAACAAACAAAGGCGAATGGGAGTAAGGGCAAACACCGATAGAAGAAAAAAGAGGGCCAAACAGGAGTATGTGAGATTTCAGACCACTCAGAAAGAGATCACAAGACGACCAGATCAGACCAAGTCGACGAAAACAAATCGGGCAGGCGCAGAAAGAATCCGACCAGCCTGGCAATGCATTTTCACAGCTGCCGAAACGAAAAATAAACGATGGGCAAGACCACGGATGCCTCTGTGTGCAAGCAACATTTGCCACGTACTGCGCTGATTTGAGGGTTTCTCTTACCCACCTGGCGTATTGGTTGCCTGAGAGACAAGCGCATGAGCCGAATGTTTTGGCTGTGAAACTTTGTTTGACCACGCAGTCCTAGCTTCCCCTCTTCTGTTTCTCACTGCTGATCCTCTGTTCTTTCCTTGCTTCTTTGCTTTGAAGTGTGCGGTGGCAAAGAAAGCGCCCAGGCGGACGCAAAGAAAATGCCGCAGAGGACGCGTCAGGTGGACCCCGCTTTCTTGATGTACCGCCATTCCTGTACCGAATGCCGTCTGGTGAGACTTGGCAACCGGGAGCTTGACAATAGGCGGCCTGTGTGACTTTTCGTCTGTCTGCTTGCCTTCTCCCTTCTGCTACTCTTTCTACTTTTGTCCGTTGGTCGGTTGGTCCTTTGCCCGCCTGTCTGTGTGTCTTCCTCCTTGCCTGTCTGTCCCTGCGTGATTCCATGTATGTCTCTTGTCTACCCATCTCTTTGTCTCTCTTCCTCCTCGCCTCTCTGTTCCCCTTCCCCTTTCGCGCTTTCCATTTTTCCGTTTTGCTTGCGTATTGGCCCCCTTTCTTTCTCTTCCGTACTGCTGACTGGACTAACGGACTTGCAGAACCGAGGCATATGTGTGCATCTGGTCATACACACACACACACACACACACACACACACAGAGAGAGAGAGAGAGAGAGAGAGAGACAGACAGACAGCATGGAGAGACAGCAACAGTGAGAGGGAGGGAGGCAGGCAGGCAGGACTGACCCAGGTTCTCCAAAAGCCGCAGTTTCCCGAGTGCCGGCACGCGAACTGACGAGAAAAAGAAAGAGCAGAGAAAAGAAGGAGAAATGAATCCACGGATGAAAAGAAAAAAAGGACGTAGAAATGAGGAACGGGAAGCGAAGGGAGAATGCCAGGGTTCAAAAAAATCTAGCAAGAGCACAGATTACAGACAGACTTTATGTTTCTTCTTCTCCCTCCTTTTCTCCATGAACACAACAGACAGAAACAAAAAAAGAACAAAGACGAAAGATTACAGACAGACAGACAGACTATACGTTTCTTCTTCTCCCTCCTTTTCTTCATGAACACCACAGGCAAAAAGAAAGAAAGAACAAAGACAAAAGAACATCACCAACAATCAAACAGCGTGGGCAGGGGGCCCGAAAGGTGAGAGTTAAGCGCCCCCTGCCTCTCCACCTCCCGACAGGCTTTCACGTGATCACTGGTTTCACACGCTAATCCTCTGCTGCTTCCACTCAAGACAGGAAAGAGAAGAAAAGAAGACAAAACAAAACAAGAAAAACCAACAAATAAACAGACAGACCGACAGGCCCTTATTTTTGTCCGAATGATCGGCCGAGTGAAAGACAGACAGCCTTGACTCACGTATTTCGTTGTCGGTGAGGATGAGATTTTTCAGACTGACGAGCACCCCTATGCCCTCAAGAGTCTTGATCTGCATGCAAGCAAGCGGACAGGTAGGGAAATGCAGGGAAGGCGCTCGTTCTTCCTCGTTCTTTGAAGAGCCTTGCCACGCATGGAGCCCGTATGGTCTCTTTCTCAATTTTGTTTTATTCCCTCACCCCAGCTTTCACTCCACCTGCGTTGAGTGCGCTCCTGCTGGGTCTTCCGACTCACTCAAAGAGAACCAGAACACATTCGCTTTGTCTTGTACTTGATTCTGTGCATTTTCTCTTTCAAAAGAGAAAAAAGCTTGGAAAGAACCTCAATGCTGCATCTTTTCTTTTTCGCCGCAGGCTCTCATTTCTCCCTCCGATCTTCCCTTTATTTTCATTGAATGATTGATTGATTGATTGATTGATTCATGCCAAACCCTAGGTTTTTTTTTTTTTAAATTCTGCAGAAGACATCCGAAACGCTGTCTTCTCCGTCCAAACGATCTGACCTTGCATCCACTCAGATTGTAGTAAGAAGATTATGTATAGAATAAATAAATAGGGATTATCAATAAATAAATATGGAGCAAAATTCTCTTCTCCGTCCAAACGATCCGACCTTGCATCCACTCAGATTGAGAACGGCCAGCCTTGTGAGGTTCTCGATGTTTTGAATTCGGGAGATGCCGTTGTGACTGAGGTCCATCCAGACGAGCTCCAGGTTCATTTTGAAGTCTTCCAAAGACTCAAAAGAGTTTCGAGCAGCAACCAGCTTTTTCAGATGCTTTGCTTGCGAGATTTCAGCAAGACTGTCCAGGCCTCGTCCTGAAACGTCCAGATCAGTCAACTGCAAAGCAATGTATGCACACCGGTTTTTAAAACATGAAGCCAGACGGAAAAGAGGGTCAACACAAGGACAAAATTACGTACGGCCGCAGGCGCCGCATGCAAGAGGTATGTACCGGAATTATGAGCAGCTGCATCCTCGATCAACGCAGAGAGCGTGTCCGCTTTTCTACACTGAATAGAAGACCTGAAAAGGATTATTGCTGGAAAGGGAGGGGGCATTCCGCTCTTTGTCTTCCTGCGTCTCTTCTCTTTTTTTATTGAATGCAGAGAGCAGGGAGGGTAAAACAAATTGCGATCAAGAAGGCCACGCAGCTGTTAAGCGGACTTCTCGGGCACTCAGCAAAGGATAAAAAAATGTGAGGGGGAATATCGACTCCATCGAGTCGGACTTGCCTTGCTCAGATCCCCACAGGGAGACAGGTTGGAAAGCTCCAGAGCGCTCAGTCCTGGCATTCTTCCTAGCTTGTCTTGGATCGCGTGTTTGTTAATACCACACCCGGGGTCATGCAGGTAAGGGTTCCGCCACGTAGAATCAGTACGAAATCCTCCACTCCACTCAACTCTCTCAGGACTAGACCCGGGCCACCGGATAAAGGATACTCAAGTTACCTGATGCTCAATCATTGCTCAATCCCAGTCAATCCGATGATCATCCATGCAATTCCATGCATGATCCCACGCACGCGGGCCATGCACGCACGGGACGCGGTCCCTGACCGGACTGCATCTGACGCACTCCGTGCGAATGGCCCGGAAAGCGAAATTTATTCTTGCATGTTCCCCCTGCTTTTAATTTGGAAAGTGCCTCCTCAGCTGAATTGTCTTTCCGGGGCCGAGCTTGGCGTGCGTCAGATTCTTCCTGTAAACGTCGGACGCAGCCATCCGTGTGGTCTGGGGGGGTGCAATTTTTGTTAAGTGCCCTCTCAGCTTCGCTTTCCGGGCCATGCAGAACGCGGGGGAAGATTCAATCGGGGAGACGGCATGATGCACGCACAAGAATCGATCTCGGGCTTCTGGATTGGATTCTGAATTGGAGTACGTTCAGGAGGCAGGAGCACCAGGATAGCACCGAGTATCACCAAGTGCTTGTGGATCCGAAACCTGCTCCTCGAGCTCACAGTCTCTCAGAATCACACATTCAGGACCGCAACGCCCTTTCGTAGCGTGATGTGTAATTTCAGGACCAGCGCCGACTCGTGAAGCGAATTTCACAGTCTTGAAGGCGACAGAAAGAAAAATCTGGTTTGAAGCACGTAATGATCGTTTAGCTCCGTATTGAAATTCGCCTCTTTTGTAGAAGTCTCCGCTGGGCGAGTAAAAAAGAAGTGAGGACGGTAGTGATCGCTCCATTCTCCTAGAAAAGACCGTCAAGATGCAGGTGGAAAGTGGAGAGTCGGACTCTCCACCTGAAAGCTCTTTGGTGGCAGGAGGGGCACCGGGCGCCGCGGACGTAAGAGCAACGCATCTTGGGCAAGAAGGTGTGTTTGTTTTCTTTTGCGGGTGTGATGGAAAAAAAGAATTTGCAGTTCTTCCCCTCTCTGAAGGATTCGTTTTTTCTTGTTCGCATGAATCCACGGGACTCGTAGGTTTGCTGAAGATGCGTAAGTTTGTATCTGCGTTTGTCTTTCTTTTTCTGGTCTCCTTTGCACTTGCTTTGATTTTCTGCAGAGGCCGCTCCCGACAATTCAAGTCTGAGTCTGTTTGTAGATGCCTCGAATTTCTGTCTAGACAAGGCCCACAGAATGACGGGGCGGCTCCTCGTGAAGAAAATGCGGCAGGTCAAACAAGGGCCTGCAGAAGGACAAGTCACGCGGTTGAACGAATTCACTCTCACAGGTGAGGGGGGAGGGGGGGGGATACAGACAGGCAGGCAGGCAGGCAGACAGGCGATTATCGAAAGGTGGTGAAGAGCACCAGTTAGTTGGTCCCTTTCCTCCCAATGAGGAACATGCTCTTACAGTTTTTTTCCTGCCGCATTTCCGTCACCCACCTCTCTCGTTTGCTTTTCTCTACCCCTTTCCCCTCCTCTCGTCTGCTCTCCCGGTATCCCTTTTTTTCTCCTTCTCTTCTCTTCTGTTCACTCCCCCCTTCTCTTCACTTTTCTTCTCTTCTGTTGAAATTCTTCGCGCTCTGTTGAAATTCTTCTGTTGAAATTCTTGTGACTTGATCCAAAAGAGTTCCCTCCTTGTACCTGCAGGCATCGTTCTTGGAGGTCTGAAACCTTTGAACGGTCAGCTTCGATCCTCCGCTCTTCTCTTACCCTCTTTCCACATGATGCGCAATCTGTCGGGAAGGCTGGGCCCAATCAATCTAGGCCTCCCTCACTCCCTCCTTCTCTCCCTGCATCCGTTGATGCATGTCTGCCTGCTTGCTCGCACCCAGTAGCACGGCGTGTCTCTGAAGAACTGTGTCCAGGAAACAACAAGAGAGCACGCGTTGCTCCACACACCAGAGCAGCTCTTCGTCTTGTTTTCAACCGAGTGGTTTTTTGGCAGTCATTTTCTCTTCCTTCGGCTTCCTTCCTGCACGATGAACAACAGGTCTTGAGTGCTGTCTCGCATCGTCTTTCCACGGTTTCTTTTATCTCTGCTCGCATACGCATACACGTATCTGTTCATGGCATTCAGTGGGAACTGCGCAACCCGTTCCGGCGTGTGTCGTCTCGTGGCACTTAGACGACAGGCCTCCACAGAAGCAACAGCTGAGTGTGAGCACAGACGCAGAAGGGGAGAAGGGGAAGGGGGCAGAGACAACTGAAATCCTGCCAGAAGAGGAGATCGAAAGGTCAGGCAAAGAAAGAAAGTGTGGTGTACGTTCGTTCATCCTTTCCACTCTTTTTGTCTTCCTTTTTCTTTTTTTCCTCCCTCTATTTCTAAGTTTCTCCCTCCTTCCTGTCTTCGTTTGCCCCCTTTTTTCAATCTCTCTCTCTCTGTGGGTGCTCGACAGAGAAAAGGGTGCTTGTGTCAGAGTCTGAGTGTGTGTGTGCGTGTGTGTTTCTGCAGGATTCTATCGCGCATGCCACTGGCCTGCGATCACAGACTCTTCTCTGACCTTCGTCGTATCCCCCTTCCCCAGAAGGCCTCGGCAGTCTCTCCCCCCGTCATTCTCGACCCCGAGCGCTTCCCCCCCTGTGCCCCCATCCCACCCAAATACAACCCCGCCGCCAACACAGCCGCTGCCGCTTTCCCGGAACCGTCTCCAGAGATGTTTGAGTTTCTCAAGCTGTATCTTGCAGAACTAGGGTACACCATCCAGCACCAGAACTCTGTAGGGCAGACAGTAGACGGCTCGAGGTCCAGATTCGGCCTCAGCTCATCGGAGCCCGTCAACGTAAACGATCCCCGCCTGCGCTTTCTGCCCCGTGCTGCGGAGGCGGAGGAGTCGGCCGCGCTGGCAGCAGAGAGGCAGAGGCTCCAACGGAGAATCGCACACAGTCAAATGCAGGCGAAGAGAATGAAAGATCGACCTCTCGTTGGAGCTGCGTTGGCTGCTCAACAGGCCAAACAGCTTGCCGCAGCTGCCGCCCAAGGAAACCGCGATGTAGAAGAGCTGGCAAGTCCCCCTCCGGCAGGGGGCGCTACAGCAGGGGACGGAGGCGATCCCCCTCAGGATCACCCGGAAAGACGGAGAGGGCGCGGCCGCCCCCCCTTGCTACACGCCTTTGGCACTGCTGCCTCTACTTCAGTTGTAGACCTCGAGAGGGAGAGGGGGGGACAGAGAGAGGAGCCGCCTTCCTCGTCGGGCGCTTTCCGTCCGCTCCCTCGTTTGAGCAGGACCCATTGGTCGAGCGGCGATCCGATGAAGAAGGCGGTGATGGAAACAAGTCAGTCAGTAGACGAGGGAGGGAGGGGGGGTGGACAAGGGAGCTCATCATCATCAGGGATTTCAGACGACATGCTCTTTATGTATATCAGGGGGACGTATATGTCTGTTTTCAGATACGCTTTCTTGTTTTCCCTTATTCGCTTTTTGTTTCTGCAATGAAGAAACAATATCGGTCTGGGCTTACTTTCTTTCTATTTTTTCTTTTCTTTTCTTTTCTTTCCACGCTTTTCACTGTTTCATGACAAGGACGGATGTCGATCGAGGGGTGTCTGATCTATCTATTGCTTTTTCTCGTTGCATGTCTCGGCGTTTTGAAAGTCCCGGATCGAAGGAAACCACAGAAGGCGATGAGCATCTTCTTCAGATGCCACCGGCATGCTTGTTGTGGTTTTAATCACGCTACATGCTGCCTCTTTGTGTGCCTTCCAGTCTTCCAGGAAGTCTGTTCTATCCCCCACCTTGATTGTATCTGTGTGTATTTGTACTTCCGCGCAAGCATCTGTGTCTGGGTGATCTGTGTATGCCACGGGGGTAAGTGTGTCGGTCTGACAGAGAGAGAGAGAGAGAGAGAGAGAGAGAGAAAGAGAAGCACCTCGCACGATGTGTGTGTGTGTGTGTGTGTGTGTGTGTGTATGTGTGTGTGTGTGTATGTGTGTATGTGTGTGTGTGTGTGTGTGTGTGTGTGTGTGCAGTGGCCAACAACGTCTACTGGTGGAAGTTCGGCAAGGGATCCGTGTATGTGCCCTGTCAAGTCTGCGACCCGTGGGACAAAAGTGAGTGTGACTGAGTGAGTGAGTAAGTGAGTGAGTGAGTGAGAGGGCAGTGGGTGCGTGGGTGGGTGTGACAGTCGACCAAGGAGGGGGTACATGCAGAAGGTGATGCTTTTGTGTGGGGGAGTGCATAAAGTCGTGTCTGAAAAGCGGTGAACATGGGGGAAACAGGACAATCAAAATAGGTGCAGGCAGAGAGGTTTATGAAAGTTTTGACGGAGCATCTCCTTGCCGCAATCGTTCTTGCACAAGCAAAGAAGCAGAGAACTGCGTCGTTCTCCGCCTCTTGTGATTGCTTGCGACCTTTGCGCTTTCGCCTCTCTCTCTCTCTCTCTCTCTCTTCCTTTGAACCGGCAGATGGGAGTGGACATCTTTTGTGTCTCTCGTACAGACTGCTCAGGAACGAAAGGACCTTCACTCTCTCTCTCTGTCGTTCCGCGTCTGTTTTTCTCTCTCTGCCTGTCTGCTTGTGTTGTGCGCAGAACCGGAGATTCCCTACAGCAAGGAGGTGATGAAGGGACAGAGGCCTCTTTACGTGCTTGGTCCGTCTTTTCCTCTCTCTCTGTCTCCCTGAAGCAGTCACTGCTCTCTCGGCCTCCCTGTGCTCGTGTGTCGTGTCGGTGCGTGTCTGTAGGGGGGGTGGACACGCTTATATACCCGATGTGTTTACCTTCCGTGTTGTTGCCGGGGGTGCTGACGTTCTGGCCTCCCCCTCTCTTCTTTCTCCTTTGTCTGCCTCCCAGTCTGTCTGCGTGATAGACAGGATGTTGGAGCAGATAAGCTAAAGCCTACACTGGTGATACAGGGTACTGCCCTAGGCCAGATATGTCACGGTGCCCTTTCACTCACTGACTGTGTGCCAAATGGGGCAAAAGGAGAGGAAGCAGAAAGACACGTCTATATTTTTCAGTTTTCATGACGAGGAAGACTCTTCGGAGTGAACAGGAAAAGAAAAGTAATCTGCTTCTTTTTGTTTTTCCGTCTGATAGAAGGGAAAGAAGGAACAGGATACGCTTTGTCTCTCTGTCTGTGTTGTCGCATGGACCCATGCATGCAGTGCTTTCTCTGGATGACCTGATGTACGCGTGGACGAAGTACAACTCGCTGAAACCGTTCCGAGACCACTGGAGCGAGTTCGCCGACAAATGCAGGAACAAGACCCAAAAGACCGCCCTTCTCCGGGGATTGGAGAGAGACCAGTGGTTCGACAATCCCATGTGGTCGGTCTGGCCAGTCCTTCTAGCTGTCGTTTGTTTGTTTGGCCTACCAGTCGGCAGGCAGGCAGGTAAGCAGAGGATAGAAGAAAGCAGTTGAATGAATTTGGAAGGAAGCGAGGAGGTCGAGTGTCGGCACTGGCTGGTCGTTTCAATTCGTGTCTCTTCTAACCTGAAGTTGAAACACGGAAGTATGGGAAACGGCCGGCGTAAGCCTTTTCAAATCTCGGCCAGACGCGGACTCTCTCTCTCACACACGCTCACTCGCGTTCTCTTCTTGTTTCTCTCCCCCCCTCTCTCTGTGTATCTATCCATCCATTCATCCATCTCTGTCCCTCTGTGTGTATGTGTGTGTGTGTGTGTGTGTGTGTGTGTGTGTGTGTCACCAATTTTTCCCCCCTGTCCCTTTCTTCTGTATGGTCTTTCTTGTTCTCGTTCCTCTTTGTTTTTTGCCCCAAACGTTCCTTAATCGCAGGAAGTCCTTTCAAGAGGCCGGGGGGTGGGCAGACGACGGAAGTCCCGTGCCTCTCCCCGATGTGGGGGGCGGGGGGGGTCGAGGGAGGGACAAGGACAAGGGGGCGGCTGTTTCTGCCAGCTCTTCTGCAGTCATCGAGGCTGAAGTTGTGGAGACGGACGACCTTGTGATTGTTGAGGACAAGGGGGGCAGAGAGAAGAGAGAGAGAGAAGAGAGAGAAAGGAGACGCAGGGGCGGAACTCGGAGCGTCGTCTCATTAGGTGAGTGAAAGAGGCAGCGAGTGAGTGAGTGGGAGAGTGTGTGAGTGAGTGAGTGAGTGAGTGAGTGAGTGGGAGAGTGTGTGAGTGAGTGAGTGAGTGAGTGAGTGAGTGGGCGAGTGAGTGAGTGAGTGAGTGAGTGGGAGAGTGAGTGAGTGAGTGAGTGAGTGAGTGGGAGAGTGTGTGAGTGAGTGAGTGAGTGAGTGAGTGAGTGAGTGGGAGAGTGTGTGAGTGAGTGAGTGAGTGAGTGAGTGAGTGAGTGAGTGGTGAGTGAGTGAGTGAGTGAGTGAGTGAGTGAGTGAGTGGGAGAGTGTGTGAGTGAGTGAGTGAGTGAGTGAGTGAGTGAGTGGGAGAGTGTGTGAGTGAGTGAGTGAGTGAGTGAGTGAGTGGTGAGTGAGTGAGTGAGTGAGTGAGTGAGTGAGTGAGCGGGAGAGTGTGTGAGTGAGTGAGTGAGTGAGTGGGAGAGTGAGTGAGTGAGTGAGTGAGTGAGTGAGTGCGAGAGGCAGCGAGTGAAAGAGTCAGCCAATAATGGAGTGAAATAGAGAGTGAGGGTGTCTGTGTATGCATGTACGAATGACTACCCGGAAGAGCGAGTGGGCGTGTTATTGAGCAACAGTGTCGATCAAAGAATATGTGTGAGGGAGAGTGTCAATGAGTGAATGAAAAACGAGACCGTGAAGGAGAAGGGGTCGAGGCCGCACTGTGCGAGGCCACTAGTGACCAAAACCCTGTCAATCGGTTCTTTGATCCTATTTCTTGGCTTTTGGACGAAAACAGGAAATGTGAACGATGGAACCAAATTCGTCCCTCCCCCTCTCCCTTTTTCTTCCATCAGAAAGAGATTTCTGTTTCTTCGCATCTTTGCCCTCTGTTCGATTGCTACATGTCACCTTTTATCTTCCTTTCTTTGATGCTTTCTCTCTTGTCGACTGTCTGTCTGTCTGTCTGTGTTTTTCGTCTGTCTGTCTGTCTGTCTGTCTGTCTGTCTGTCTATCTGTCTGTCTGGGGCTGTTGCTTGCAGACGGCCGCCGAAAGGTGGAAGAGAGCGAGGACGATGGGAGGAGGAACTTTCGTGCCCCGGGGAGGAGAGAGAGGGAGAGGGGTGGAGCGTCTCTGAGGGTCCGTACTCGAGGTGGGGGTGTGGCAGCTGCGGGCTTCGGGCCCCGGCGCTCGCTTCGAGGGACCTCTGCGGCGTCTTCTTCTCTGACGGCGACGCGCAGGTCTGCACGTGCAGATGCAGAGAGAGAGAAAGAAGAGTTGGAAGACAGCGACTTGCTTGCAGAGGATGAAGAGGAAGAGGAGGATCAAGAGCCGTCGTCTGCAGCGGTTGCAGAGGATTCCCAGGGTGGAGGCCGAACGAGGGGGCTGCGTTCGTCTGTTCCGACAGAGCTTCTGCCAAGGGCGCGGCGGCCCGCAGTTGTGCAGCCTTCAGAGGCGAATGCCGGCCGTCAGGGCGTCAAGAGAAGACGGGAGGAAAGCGAGGAGCCCCCTCGACCTGAAGGGGGCAGTGGGGGGGATGTGTTGATGATGGGGGTGTCTGACGAGGGGGGGGGACCTCGGAGGGTCACTCGGGGAAGCGCCCGTGCCGCTGCGGCTGCGGCAGAAGCGGAGGAAGACGAGGCAGGTCTTGATCAAAGCTTCGATGAAATTCGGAGACGGTCCAGGGGGGGTGGATAGAATAAAAAAGGTGATGATTGGAATAGATCTTTTTTGCGAGAGAGAGATCCCGGTCTCCCTTTTTTCACCCTGGATTTCCATTTTGCACTGTAAATACATCTCAAGGGATGCATGTCCATCTTTATGGAAGCATGGCAACGTTGGTGCATTGACGAGAGCGCTGACACGGTGTCGTTGCCGATCAAAAGTATTCCATCATGCAAATTTGAGGACGAGGAGGAGGAGGAGGAGGAGGAGGAGGAGAGGGCGTCTGAGGGCCGAGATTCGGACCCGCGTGGCTGTATGATGGGACAGTAGCTCTGTCCTTGTTTGCTACTTTGTTTGGCTTGGCTCTTCCACTTTCACGTCATACAACCCCCATACATGCATGAGTAGATGCATGAATCAGCAGCATGATCATCATCCTGATCGTACGTCAATGTGTAACGTCGTCGCTGTCAGCCATTTCTGAACTTCTAGTTCGGCTTTCAAGCTCCGTCACTCAGGCTGACAATCAAAAACATAAAAGCCAATATTCAACTTCAAGTTCTCTATATAATCATATGTATATTACTAGGTATATTATATTATAAATGAATGAATGAGTTGACTAAGCCGGCGGAGCCTAGCTCCTGGCAGTCCATGCATTGATTGATTGATTGATATGTTCCGCCCTAGGGCCTTCCCGCTGCAAGTCCGAGTCTTGTCAATTTTTTAGCTCTGAGAAGAGACTGTAGACTGAACAAGACTCAGATTTGGTCAGTGAATACGAGATTCAAGAAATGACTGAAAGGAAAAGATGGAAGAATCAACATGAATCAACTTGTGCACTTGACTGCGAAGCAAATTAAAGTGAATTGCGTTTTGACAGAAAAAATAAAAGGCTGCATGAAAAACCAAAAACAGGACCAATTACTGCTCGGAATCATGACCACGATACCCTAATTCCGTTTTATCCTTCCTCTCCCCTCCCCTCAAACACATGAAGCAGCACCACCCTCTTGCGTACCGCTCGAGCAACTGAAGAGAATTTGGCACAAACTTAGTGACCATGTTTGATTTGATTATATTTGATTTGATTTGAGCTTCAACCTTAAATATTTGATATTTGAGGTAAGATTTGAGGTTAATCTCTTAGAGTTCCTCACTGAGTCACTGATTTACTGTCACTCTGATCATTTTTCTCATGACAACCCTAATGAATTGGGAGTTGAATTGGGCGTCGAATTGGTAGTACTACCCATTTTTTACTGCCAGTAACTCCCAATTTTGAATAATTGATACCTAGTCTAGTGAAAGAAGTACATAGAGTGTGAAGCTAAAATTTTGTGTACGGGCTAGATAGGGGCTCACTAGTCTCTAGCCGCAGTCATTACACTCTAATTCATTACTAGGGACAAATTCTATGAACACTTAGAGTCACCTAAAAATTGGGAGTTACCAATTTTTTTCTAGGACTAACTACCAATTTTTAAGAAAATCAACACCCAATTTTTTTTTTTGACTACCAATTTTATAACTTCTCCTAGAAAGTAAAATATATGTAGAAAGAAAGAACGCTGTAATAGAACAGTGTTGCGGCTGTATAGAACTTCATATATCCATAAGTTTTGTATAGTTTCATAGTGTTATTCATGCTCGAAGTCCCTTCCGGTGTGACACATCGGTAAAATATGCTTGCATGGCTTTTTTTCTCTTGCACAACCACGCAAAAACCAGATCTTCCAGAATAAAACGATCATATGAATAACGTCCCCCTTGTAGGATAAAATGTTTGCAAACCTTCTTATGATACGATTCAAAGCCGTAGCATTTCACTGTGTTCAATCCCCCAAACCGGCGGATCCACACCGGGAAGTGTGAGTAAAAGTGAGTCTTCGGGACCGCCCACCCAGTAGAAGGAGGGAAAGAAAGAGGAAGAAGAGTCATTTCAGAGTGACCTGGGGGTTGTGGAGGAAAAAATTTAGACTCTTGAGAGAGAAAAAGCACATTTTTCCTATCCAAATGATCTCCTACTTCTAAGAGATATGCAGACAGCCCTCAAACAGAAGCAAGAAGGAGGGGTCTCTGAGTCGTCTGTCGCCGCTGCGGTAGCCTCAATTCAGTCGGCAGCTGCTAGTCTCCGTAAGCCTCAAGGTGGGAGAGAGAACGAAACAGATCAAGGAAAAGAACAAAAGAAAAAGAAGAAATCGAAAAGTGAAAGTTCCCGTCAGCGTCCTCCTCCTCCCCAGCGCTCTGCAACCATGGTCGCACAAAGCCAACAGAGGGAGAGGTCACAGGAAATGGACAAGGATGGATTTGTTATCCCCACCGAGTTTCGGGAGAGATTTGCTGTAGAGAGAGAGCTAAACATCGCTCATACAATGTTTTCAGATGTCAAGTTCACCATGACTAACTACCAATTTTTAAGAAAATCCTAGAAAAAAATTGGTAACTCCCAATTTTTAGGTGACTCTAAGTGTTCATAGAATTTGTCCCTAGTAATGAATTAGAGTGTAATGACTGCGGCTAGAGACTAGTGAGCCCCTGTCTAGCCCGTACACAAAATTTTAGCTTCACACTCTATGTACTTCTTTCACTAGACTAGGTATCAATTTTTCAAAATTGGGAGTTACTGGCGGTAAAAAATGGGTAGTACTACCAATTTGACGCCCAATTCAACTCCCAATTCATTAGGGAATAGTTATCAGAACATTTCTGATGTGTGTTTCAAAAATTTAAAAAAATATATATATAATTATAACTTATCAGTTCCGTAAAAAAAACATGCCTGTGTGGCAGTGTATATACACTAGTCACTGAGACTCACTCTAGTACTAATAGAGATTAAGAACATAAAATTGATAGATTTGAAATTGCATATGAACGCTCAAAAAGGGGGCCGTAAAAGATGTTCCAGCATCAGAAAAGTTAACACAGCTGTTCGGAAAAACGTTCAGCTGATCGGTTTACCTCTGCATGAAGTAAAAAGGGGTGAAACTTCAATTTCAGTGGAGCTCAAAACGTTTTTTCTTTGAGAGCAAACCATCAAGATTTAAGTTTTTTCATTTGAATCAGCATGTATGACGGATCGGTACTTGCAAAAGTTTTTTCAGGACCTTCATATTTGAGGTTACAAGTCATATTAATCAAATATTTGATCGTATTTGATAGGTCTTTAAACACTAGGTCCTCCTTAACTAGATATTTGATTTGAGCTTAAGCCCTACCTCAAATCAAATCAAATCAAACATGGTCACTACACAAACTTGTGACGACTGAGAAACGGAACTTAATAATAGAAGCGGCGTCTGAACTAACGTCTGAAGCGCCCTATAGCTATAAAAGATTTATAAACGTGGGCTGAAATTAAACTCAGTTTGATTGATTTATTGATTGGTTGATAGTTGAATACAGTTGAATACACATACCAATTAAGAATTTGCGGGACGATAAATAAACTACTAAATAAATGGATTACTATTCAATTATGTATCTATGACTCAGACTATGAGTCGGCTTGTTGTGTTAAAATAGTAAAAATAATGACTATTTTTACTATTTGCTACGTCGAATACACTCAAAATAATAAAATAGTTCATAATAGTTAGCTATTTTTACTATTTTAATAGTAAAATAGCACTATTTTACTATTAAAATAGTAAAAAAAACTAACTATTTTCTAACTATTTTCTAGGCGACACACAGTGGTAAAAAAAAAAAAAATAGACCTTTCCAGATTTTTTTTTTTTCTTTTTTTTTATGAAAGATTTCCTAGAGCACCTCTAGGAGCACCTAGAGGAGCACCTTTTAGAAGTACTTTTAAACTAACTTCCTCGCGAACTTATTACTCAACTCAAAGTTTTAAACATCTTTCAACTCTAGTTTTAACCCTAGTTCTAGTCCTAGTTGTTATTGTACGTTTGTCTCTACTAGTGTTTCTACTAGTGTCTTCACCATTCCATCATCGACTTTGTTGAACACAGACCAACCGATCTTTTTTCCCTTGTTTAACTGCACTGTCACCAGACTTTTCTCTCTTATCTTTGCAGGCGAAGGGAAAAGAGGGCTCTCTTTTGTCCTATGCAAATAGTGACAATAAGGATGGATGCATGGATGCAGACAGAAGAGCAGACACAGGAGAAGTTCTTTGACTGGCTCTTTGACGCTATCTAGGACGATATACATTTCGAAGCTCTAGTCAAAGCTAGTTTTGGTCAATCCTTTTAAGCGTCTACCAAGCTAAAAGTGAAACTGGGATCCTAGATATGTTTCAAACTCTAGTTGAAGCTAGTCATTTAACCTTTATTTCTTTTTACATATACAATAAAATTTTAAATAATAAAAAAAAAAAGAATAGACGTTTTCAGATTTTTTTTTTTTTACCACTGTGCGTCGCCTAGACTATTTTACTATTTGACGTAGCAAATAGTAAAAATAATAACTATTTAAACTATTTTTACTAACAATAATAATTTTTTCAACTATTTTTACTATTTTTAATAGCTTGCCGAATTATAGATGATATACTTTGTATGATTTTATATTTCCGAAACACGCTACGACTAGCCCAGGAATT
>JAHBMJ010000079.1:78720-136504 GCA_018398765.1 Chromera velia | reverse complement strand
AGGAGGAGGAAGAAGAGGAGGAGGAGGAGGAGGAGGAGGAAGAGAAGGAGGAGGAAGAGGAGGGGGCGGAAGTGGACGAACTAGCGGAAGAGGAGGACGAGGGGTCTGAGCCGCCCCCCTCCCCTTTGTTGCTTCGGTCTTTGTCTCTAGGGCGGGGGAGCGCTTGGCGGTGGAGGGGGGGTGTCTAGTGGAGTGTTGTGGGGGTTCTGACATGTTCTTGCGCCGGGGGGGTAGGCTTGGGTGTCTGCTGGAGCTTTGAGGGGGCAAATGAGACCGTTTGTGCTGCACGGTCTCCCTTGCCGGACACATTAGCACAAGGTGCACCTTCTCCCCGACCTATGGCATACACAGCAATGACGTAACAACATTCGCTCGCCCTCGCCTCTTGCGAGTTCCGGGGTGGGAGGGTGGGTGTTTTGGTGCTGTGTCTGGCTGCTGTGCCTTCATCTTCACTGTTCAAATGCTCTGAGTTGACCAAATCAGGGGGTTTATCATCCTTTTCCTCTTTCTCCCTTTCCTCACCGCCCCACATCTCCTTCCGTATCCTTTTAAAGCGCCGCTCACGGACTTTCTTGTCCGCTACCCATTTACACCTCTCGAAATGGTCTGTTGGGGCTTCATCTGGCACTCCTGGTTACCCCTTTGGGGAGGTGGGGATCTCGGCTGGTGTATCACTGAGGCTTTTGGGGGTTTGCGTGTATGTATGTGTATGGGGTTATGTATATGGGGTGAGTGTCTGCGGGGGTACTGGTGGTTGGAAGGGGGCTGCCTCTGGGGTATTGCTAAGGCTTTCTGGGGTCTGTAGGTGTGTATGTATGTGTGTGTGTATGTGTGTGTGTGTGTGTATATGTGTGCGTATATGCAGGGTGGGTGGCTTCGGGTGTTCTGGTGGTTGGAAAGGGGCTGCCTCTGGGGTGACGCTGAGGCTTTCTGGGGTCTGTGGGTATGTGTGCGTATGTGTGTGTATAATATGTGGGGTGGGTGGCTTCAGGGGTTCTGGTGGTTGGAAGGGGGCTGCCTCTGGGGTGTTGCTGAGCCTTTCTGGAGTCTGTGGGTGTGTGTGCATATATGTACGTGTATGCGAGGTAGATGGCTTCGAGGGTTCTGGTAGTTGGAAGGGGGCTGCCTTTAGGGTGTCGCTGAGGCTTTCTGGGGTCTGTGGATGTGTGTGCATGTGTGTGTGTGTGTATGTGGGGTGGGTGGCTTCGGGGGTTCTGGTGGTTGGAAGGGGGCTGCCTCTAGGGTGTCGCTGAGGCTTTCTGGGGTCAGACTCTGTGGGTGTGTGTGCGTGTATGTGCGTGTATGCAGAGTGGATGACTTTGGGGGTTCTAGTGGTTGGAAGGGGGCTGCCTCTGATGTGTTGCTGAGGCTTTTTGGGGTCTATGGATGTGTGTGCTTGTGTATGTATGTATGTAGAATGGGTTTTTTTGGGAGTGTGGCAGCCGGTTGGAAGGGAGCTGTATCAGGGTTCAATGAAGAGCGCGTCGGGGACTGGGTGGAGGGTATATTGCAGGAAGAGGGGGGGTTTGCTGTCTATACGAGTGCGAGACGGGGTGAGGTCCTCATGGGGGTGGGGTTAGGGAGGAGTCCTGGGTCCAGACTGAGTGTTCACACGGTGGGCAGCTGTAGTAGGGGGGCATTGTGGATGGTAGTGCTCGGTGGTGGGAGGCGGCGGTGGGGGTGTGTATGAGGGGGGAAGGCGAAGGGGCAGCATCTGGTAGTCCTGCAGTCTTCAGGTTCATTAAAGTCTCTGTCGTTCCATAGGTCTCTTTCTTTGGGGGGGGGGGAAAGGAGTCGGAGGGGGAGAGGGTCTGAGTTTTGTCTGAGGACGCTCACTTTGTCAAATCTCCATCTCCTGTGTGGTGGTAGGGTTGGGGGGGTCCTGGTGAGTTGTGAGAAGGGTGTGACGGTGCCTATGTGAAAACGTTCTGGTGTGTGGTTGGGGGATGCGGGGGGCCGCGGTTGGGGTTAGGTGTGGGTGTGTCTTTGAATAGGTATGAGGGGACCTTCCTCTAGGCTGGTGGCGGGTCTGTCTTGAGCGCCTCCTTCTCCTCTGAGGTGAGACTCCCCCGTCTGCCCAGGGGAGGGTCCGGCCGTGGGTTGGCCCCCCTCCCCCGCCGCATAACAATCCCTCAGAGGAACACGCACCCCCCCCTCCTGCTTGTGGGAAGAAGAAGGGCCAGCCGCCGTGTCACAGGCGTTTGGGCCCCCCTCCCCCCCAGCCGTATCATAGGCGTTTAGTTGTTTGCTTAGCCGTTGGACTCCCCTCCCACTGTCTTTCTGTTGCTAGCTGTTTCTTTCTGTATCTTGCTGTCGCTGGCTGTGTCTATCTACATCTGTCTGAATCTGCGTCCGTCTGTGTCTGTCTGCATCTGTCTGTATCTGTCTACGTCTGTTTATGTCTATCTGTAGCTGCCTGCATCTCAGACTGTCTGTGTCTGCCTGTAGCTGTCTGTGTCTGCCTCCGGCTTTCTGTATCTCTCTGTCGCTGTCTGTAACTGCCTGCATCTGTCTTGTCCTGCCGTCTTTTGCCTGTCTCCATCTGCGCCTGCACTGCGGCTGCTCTGGTCTGCCTTTTTGCTTAATTTGACTACTGTCCACACTTAGCTTTGTGTCTGTCTGTCTGTCTGTGCCTGCTTATGTATCTGTCTGTTCTTGGATCTGAGCTAAGGGTGCCTCAGAAGAGAAAGGAGGGGAATAAGAAGAGGAAGAGGAAGAGGAGGAGGAAGAGGAAGAGGACGAGGAAGAGGAAGATGAAGAGGAAGCAGAGGAAAGAGAGGAAGGTGAGTTAGAACAAGCAGGAAGGGCAGGGCCTGGCGTCTCCGACAGCGAGTTCTCGATCCCCTTCTGGAGGGCCTCATCATCTGTCAGCCCCATATTGGGTGTAAGGTCGGCTCCGGCTGGGCTGACATTGAGTTGGTAGACTATTGGGGTGATGGATAGCCTTGCCTGCCTGTCTGCTCGCTAGTCATCAGGAGAGGTTGTGCGGATGGCTGCCTTTACCATCCTTTTGACGATCTGTGGCGTCTGGGGCTGTGCGGGTTGCCTCAGGTGTGGGTTCTCTCCCCTTCTCTATCTGGCTCTCCACTCCTCCCTCTCTTGGATTTCCTTTTCTGCCTCCTCTTCCTATTCTCTACGGGTTGCTGTCTTGACTCGCGCTCAGCGTTCCGTAGCCTGTCTGATTGGGTCAACCATCCCTCGTCGCAGCCCAGAGGGTCTAAAAGGTCCTTGAATCGGCAGGAGGAGGATTGGTGGTATCTTGGGCGGGGGGGTTGGAAGGGTGCGGACTTCTGCCGTAATGAAGCTAGAGCTAGGGGGCGGCTGCCTTCGTTACTCCACCCTTCACTCCCTCGCTTCCTTTCTTGCCCTTCCGACCGCTTTAGCGTGTCCCTTCCTCTCCTCCTCCCACCATTGTGCCCTTTCGATTCGGCCCTGCTCCACCCTAGGTGGGTCTGTCCGACATGCGTTTACAGCCATTGCTACGGCGTCCATCCACCTCCACTCCTTCTCTTTGTTCCTCCCCACTGGGCCCCATGCACACACTGTGACTGGCTGGCTGGGTGGAGAGAGCCCAGCTATTATCGCTTCCTATGCCCTTCCTGCCGTGGGAAGGGCAGCCTAGGCGGGGTAGTTTTCTTCAGTCTTGGCGGGGGGCTCATCTAGCTGAGAGGCGGACCTGCAGGGGGATGCACATGGTGGTGGAGAGTTAGCTGCCCCACTCGGGGGGGCTCCCTTAGCTGTGGACAAGCCCACTTCGCTGGTGCCATCTGCCTTACTCTTTAACTGGCTTTTTGATGTTTTTTGACGTCCTGGGCGATGGCAGTCAGTGGTTGAAGACGGAAGAGTAGGAAATGTTGAAGACGGAGGAGAAGAAGGCCCAGCTCTCTTATCAGATCAAAAGGTCATGTCAAGATGGGGAAGGAGAAGAGTGCTTATGCTCAGGAGACTGCGACATGGATGCTGCTCCCTTACTGAGTCTTGATGGGTTTGTTTAATGGAGATAAAAGCAGCACCGAGGAATTCTATGCTCAATCTGAGTTATACGTATACGTTCGGCCCTGCATGGCCGCGTATCGGTTATGCACGTAGCTAGGTTCGGCGGGTCTTTTCTCTCCCCCACCGGTGGCCATGCTTCCGCTCCCCCGCTCCTTCCGGGAGTAAAGAGAATGGCAAGGGGACATGGGAACCAGCCCAAATGGCAGAGAATGGCAGTGAAGCTTGAAAGAGAAACAGACGAAGACGGCAAAAATATTTGGATGACCAGATTTCCTTTATTTCTCAACCATTTTTCTTCAGAAAACTATGAGCAGGTGTCTTTTTATGTTAGAAGATAGTTTCTGTTGTGAAACCGTGATCATCTGACACTTATTGAAGCCCCACGGATAGCATAAATGGATTTAGATTAAAATTTTAGCGACTTTAAAAATTTAAATCCTGCGTAAATTTATTTAATGAATAGTCCGCTAGATTCTAGGCTTTAGATTTTTATAGCTGAAATCCCCTCAAATTTGCCAAAATCCTTTTTATTCTGAAAATTCAAACACTCACTACTTCTTCACCATACAGACATAAGCACCAGCGTCCTGAAACATGAGAAGGCATAAGCCCTATAAGCGGGGTCAGGGCACAGTAAATATAAGCACTCCCTGCTTGCTGCACTCCCGCTAGGTTGCACTCCCAGACTCACCAATACCTGCGAGTGAACGAAGCCTGAGAGAAGAATTATTCTCCTGAGTGTTCCATCTTTGCCAAATGGTTACCTCTTGAAAAGGAGTTTCGCTTACCTCATTAATTCGTCCATCCAGCCGAATCTACACAGTACGGTTAGAAGTAACGAAAGTAGGACGGTTACTAGGTGGCCGCTAGGCCACCCGGTTACCAATTTTATGATTACGGTAGTAGTGTTCCAGTGGTAGTGGTAGTAGCTACAAACAGGCAGATTTGGCTATATTCTGAGTCAAACTTAACCTACAAAAACAATTTTAGACTACTAAAACTACTAAAAATTATATTTTTGGCATTCATTAAAAGTTCATTCTAATAAAATTCAATGTTTATCATTTCATGACTGAACTTTAAGTAGTATATCACTATGTATAGCATATATTATTTGAGTATGATCATTTTAGGGCTCTAAACTGCTAATGAGTTAAGTGGTTAGGCTTTAAAATAGGTCTAGCAACTGTTTTTAGCAGAGTTTTTCCTTGAAGTACCATAGTAGTGGTACACGCCTTCAAGTCCGCCGGTTACCATCTCATAATTACCAAACTGACGGTAACTCGCTACTGGCTAAAAAGAGCTGGTAGTAACTCCTAACCGTACTGTGTAGCCGAATCCTCGTCTATCCTTCAACTTTTTCTTCTATTCTTATACTCTCTGTCCTAGATGAAATCCCATAAAATCCGCTAAAATCCTAGCTACCTATAGCATACTGTTTATTAACCAATTATATCATAACTTACTTGTACATAACTGTACTATTTTACATGAACCTAGACATGAACACCAGTGAATACATTAGTTCAAACCTGCTGAGTAGGCTTGTTTCTGAGCCGATAGCGTCGTCATAACGATGGCGTAGTATGATGCTGACATTGATGGTGAACATTCAATTTGTGACGACACTTGCATGAAATTGTGTACATTAGTTTTTATTGCCCCAACTCAAGTCCTAAGTGAACTAAAGTGACGTCCCTTATTCCTGTATGTCCGCTTTCACCTTTTTGTCCACACAAAATTCGAAATGATCTGTATCGGGCTGCTTTTTTAGCATACAACAACTTCAGAGCTGAGCGGCTCGAAGGGACAGAAGAGAACCCACTTCCTTGTTTGTTCCCCCTCTTTTTGCATGGCATTGTCAAAGGAATACTTCCAAGAGCCGACACCACATCTGCATACTGTCGGGGAGTTTTGCTGCTTCCGTTGCCGTAACTAGACAGACAATCAGCTGGGTCAACTCTCCTTATGCAGAGGTCATAAAGGCGATCTGCCGACGAACGAAAATCGCGTTCACCATCTACCAAAAGGCCCCCCGACCCACTTTCCTGATGCAATCTCCTCAACTGAGCTAAAATCTCGGCCGTCCTTTCCCACTCTCTCACGCTAAGAGGCAGAGTCTGAAGCTGTGCGTTCTTTTTTGTCTTTTGAAGCACCAACACAGAACTGGACATCTCATCCTCGCCCTGTGTCTTGAAGAAGGTTGCCCTCACCTCCAGACCTCCCGATTCTTCCTCCAACTTCCTCCTTCTCTCTTTCTCCTTTTGCCTTCCAGTGAGAGGCCATGGGTGGTGCACAATGACCAGAAGGTTTGGAGACAAAAAGTGATGGCGTCCTGAAATTCGGGAGATAATCCTCGCGACCTCTGCCTCGAATGCCCTCATGGGGCAAGCCCTCTCTAGGGCTTTTGCCATTCTCGGATGCGGTCTCCGCATGAGGGATTTTGACGCTCTCCTCGTTTTGCGAGTGCGTCGCTTCTTTGCTTGTTTCCCGGAGTTTTTAGTTCTATGAAAGTAGTTAATTTGTCCTTTTTCTTCTTCTGCGGTCTGGCGCTGCTGCCTCCTCAGGTTGCGTATTCGTGAGAGGATTCTCAGGGAGCACACCTGGGTCTTGGGGGGGGGAGCTGAGACGGGCTCTGGATCTCCATCGGAGAGGGCACCCTCATCTGCGCCCTCTGTCGCAGCGAGTCGCTGTGACAGGCCTTGCAGCGTTCTCAAAGACGAGAGGCCGCGTGCGACTGCAGTGCCCTTTTTTGCCAAGAAGGAAGCGATCAAATGGGGGGGCAATTTGGAAGAGGAGGGGGAGGAAATGGAATCAGGAGACGAGGCTGCTGGGGGAGGTTGAAGGTCTATTAGTTCCCCCTTTGCATTCACAATCAACAGAGGGGCAGAGGGATCAATTCTCCCCTTCTCTTCCCCCTCCCCCTCTTCCCCCCCCCCCTCTCCACGAGTCATGTGCAGCGATTGACGCAGTCGCGCTGCACCTGCTGCCTTCGAGAGCAGTCGCTTCAGGGAGGATGCAGAGGTTGTAGCTCCCTTCTCTCCTGCTGTTGCTGCGATCTCTTTTCCCATCGAAATGATATTTCCCTCATCATCCACCACGCACACATTCACTGCACCCCCCTCCATCCCTGCCCCCTGTCCCTGCCGACCATCGTCCCCTTCGTCACCACCCGCTACTGCGTCCTCGAGACTTTCCAAGACGGCATCTGCCATTGCAGCACGCGCCTTTCGCAAAAGACGAGCACGCGCTGCTTTCAGGCCGACTGCAAGCATTCCCTTCATACCCAGCCGCCCTTCCTGTTTCTCACCTTCCTTTTGTACGTCCTCTTCCGTTTCATTCTCACCCCCCTCGTCTTTTTCTGGTTCTACCGTCTCCTGCGTGACTGTGATGCGTTTCGGCAGCGATCGGAGTCTGTTGAAGCAAGCGAGACCAACGACTGTGGCCCCTTCCTTCTTTCGAAGCATGGCCTGCCACGCAGAGGCAAAAGCACCAGTGCCTCCACCAGAAGAGTCAGGGCCCGGTGGGGGTTCAGCGGCTGCTGCGGGGGGAGGTTTGATATCGAGTAACTCACCCTTCAGGTTGACGAGTGCGACAGGGGCAGAAGGGTCGACACGAATTTCGTCAGGGGTGCTTGTTTGGTCCCCTCCCTTACCCTTTCTCAAAGACATTCGAAGTCTCGCTGCTCCTGCAGATTTGTTGAGGAGATTTTGAAGCGATGAGAGGCTTCTCTCCTCACTTCCCTCTCTTCCTTCCTCTTCCTTCTGTTCCACACTCACAATGTTTCCATCGTCATCTACCACGCAAACATTCAATACAGGCTGCTGCTTCAAGCCCTCTACCCCCTGGTCCTCACCCCCTCCTTCCCCTTCTTCCATCCCCTCTGCCGCCTCCAAAACCCCCCGCATGACCGTCTCTGCCAACTGATCTTGGGCTCGTCGCATCATCCGTACTCGAGCGGCACGGAGGCCCAAAGTCATCACGGTGCCCAGACGCAAACCCCCACCCCCCTGTTCTGCTGTCTCTGCACCTTCCATTCTTCCCGCTTCCCCTTCTCTTTGCCCCTCAATGCCCTCTTCTGCTTCTCCTTCCTTTCCTTCTCCATCCTCCTCTCTGCCACCAGAGTCTTGTTCCCTTCCGCTGGATACCGCCAGACTCTCGGAGAGTCGGGAGAGGTCTCTGAAGGCCTCCAGTCCCCTTGCCACTTTCAAGTGTCTCCCCTTCAAACGAGACACGAGACCCCCGATGCGTGACGGAGCACCTGACAGGGGCGCCCCTTCTGCATCACCCCCGTCAACACCCTCTCGAAAATGTGACGCTGCTGGGGGCGGCTGTAGCTCGATTAGTTCCCCCTTTGCATTCACAATCAACAGAGGGGCGGAAGGATCGATTCTCCCCTTCGCTCCCCCCTCCCCCTCTTCTCCCCCCCCCTCTCCACGAGTCATGTGCAGGGAATGACGCAGTCGCGCTGCACCTGCTGCCTTCGAGAGCAGTCGCTTCAGGGAGGATGCAGAGGGTGCAGCTCCCTTCTCTCCTGCTGCCCCCTCCTCCCCCCTCCGTTCTTGCACTACTGAGATGATGTTGCCTTCATCATCCACCACACACACATTCATCACAGACGGGTGGGCCCCTCCAGTGGGGCCGTCAGACACTGATTCGTCTGCCTCGTTCTCTCCTTCTCCTTCCCCGTGCCCGTCTTCAACAAAGGCAGCCACAGATGACTCCAACATTCCGGAGAGCTGCTCTTTCGCTCGTCTGAGCATTCGAAGTCTCGCGGCCTTCAAGCCTAAAGACAATGTGGTTCTCAGACCCAAACCCTTCCCTGGTGCCCCCCCATTTGTCTCCTCTAGGTCCCCTCCCTCTCCTTCCCCGGCTGCTTTGTCTTTTTGGACCGTCTCCATTGTTTTCAGGACCTCTCCTTGCTCGACGGGGGTCTTGGCAATGGCCCCCATCGGCATGGAGACAGAGGATGCAAACAATTGGAGGGCAGAGAATGCCCTTTCTGCGTCTGCCAGCTGTGAGGGGTGTGCGTGATGGCTTCTGTCCAGGAGGGGACTGAGGGAGACGGCAAGGAAGGTACCTGAGAAGTCTGTGAAGAGAATCGGCAGAGTAGGGTCGGGGTCCTGAAGGGAGTAGGCAGGAGATTTCATGCCGCAAAGGGAGGAGGAAAAACCAGCTATTTGCCTGCACAGGTCGTGTTTGCCGTTTTGCCACTCTGCACAGAGCGAGAAGGTGCGGGTCGCTACCACGTGGGCCTGGCAGTTCAGTACGGCCACAACAAAAAAGAGACGGCATGCGTTTCTCCGAAAGCTCTGCACGTGGGTCTGGAGGCCCAATTGATGCGTGCGTCCTGCACTCAACGATCACAAATACATTTGCAATCGTCAGGAAGGAAGGTAGGCCCTCAATCTGACGCGACATCCACGAAAGTAATTGCGGCAATACATTTCTGAACAACCTTGTCGGAAACCTGTATATATATATGATATATACACACACACACATATATATTCCATTTCTCACAATCAGTAATCACGAATTTAGATTTTGAGATTCTTTGGGAAGACTTGACGCACGCACAACGAGAAAACAAAAGTGTTGTTTGAATGTGCTGCTGACCTGCGACTTGACTGAAGAGAGAGGCGAACCGTCGCTGTGCGACTCTCATCTTCAGAAGAGCAGTCGGCCCCCCAACGTCCGAGGTTTGGACTCCTCTGAACAGAACGAGAGGGCACGTGCTGACGTCATTGAGAGGGGGGTTGGGATCAGGTCGTGTGGGCACAGGGGGGGGGGTGTATCGAATGTGAGGGCGGGGAGGCAAGGGCATGGCGAAATGGGTTCCAGTGCTGTGGGAGTGCGACGCGGTTGATATGGAAAGGAGGCGAGAAATCAAATTCCAGTCGGGAAGACCAGAAGAGGAAGCGGATGAGGATCCCTGGGCCTCATCTGCAAGAAGGAAACGTTTTTGGTTTTCCCATACGGAGGTGGGAGCAGAGGAATCAGTAAGGGAGGTGTCCCCCGTTTCTGCGGTGACCGAGCTAGATCTTTCTGTTGACTGGAGGCCAGATAGTGAAGACCCAGTGGTACCGCAGAGGCGCTGCCCTTGAAAGACAGACGTGTGAAGAGCGGGACAAGGCCATTTGCAGTGGGACTGGGAGGAGGTATAGGAGCTGGAACCTGATGAAGAGGCGGAGGAGGAAGAAGAACAAGAAGAGGAAGAGGAGACAGAAGATGGCCCGTCAGATGTTGTTCGTCCAGGAGGAGAAATCCTGGGGCACACTGAACGGTGCTTGGGTGGAAATGAGTCGGGAGACTCTCGAGCATATGCATTGGGACTGCAAGCATTCCGTTGTGCTGTCTCTCCCCCAAAGAGGTGGTGCTTCACATAAAACCCGGTCGACATTTTCACTCGTTTAATATAGACCAAGAAGCGGAGTGGATTAACCGATCTTGCGTGCCAACTCACAGGACCAGAATGCCATTCCGGTCGGTCTGCACGGAATGCTTTCTTCGCCGTTTGCAGTCACGACCTCTCTTGTCCGAAAGTGTTCAAAAGTGACACATGCAGGAAACTGAAAAAAGAAAAAGCAATTAAAGCATGCATGCATGCATGCATGCATAATATATTGCATGCATGCACATGCATATGCATGGGGGCCATGCAGGAAACGTAGATCCCGCTGGACCAGTGGTCCTTTGGCACCAGGGCCACGGCATGCTCCGCAGGAGCATTTCTAGAAATTCACCTATATAATTAACGGGATACACCCAACCAGTTGGGTGAGTGCCTCGGGGGGCCATTTAGGGGGTCCGCTCATATTTGATTGGTGCGCACCATCGGGGGCTTAGGCATGTCTTGTGTGCTGCCATGGGGCGGGGGCCACGGCAGTATATGCTTTTCGGGACCGCGCGCGTCGTATATGCATGTGCAACTCCGTGCGAGTTACACTTGAGGGGCACGCATGCGCAAAGTAAGTATAAGGCACGCGCGATCGCGGCTCCGTGCGAGTTGCTTGAGGGGCACATTTTGGACCGTGACAGAGACAGAACCGGAATCCCCCCCCCCAAAATGAAAAAAAAAATGCGTTATGCGAGTGCGTGCGATCTCAGGGCCTCTCGGCTGATCTCAGCAGAGCTGAGCTGCCCCCCGAGGCGATCGATTTGAATTCTGTCCACCATCTGTCCACCATATATATGTCGTAATACTAATCTTCTTTGTCGATCTTTGTTGCCCATACATGCCCACGGACTCCATCATACACCTCTCTTCTCGAGCTCCCAACTGACGAATATGCTTTCCGGACGGCACACAGCCGCGCCACAATCAAAGACCATGTTGTTCGACTCTGAAGCCTCCGCGGCTCCCGTCTCCGTCTCTTCTTCTCTTCCTTGCCCTCCTGTCGGTGCGACTCTCGATGAGTACAGCCGCTTGATTGCAGCCCAAATGGAGGGGCACCGGCGTGTCCAGCCGTTGCCAGAGTTCCTCGAGGATCCCGAGCCCGTCCTCTCTCCTCTTCTGACGACTGTGCTCACAACTTCGGCCACAGCCTCGGATCCGTCTACCGAAATGATTGAGGGGGTCTTGGCCTCTTTCCGTTTTGTGCCCGGTCTTCTCAGTGCCCCCCTTCTGATCGTGTGCGACGATTGCAAAGTGGGGGGACCTGCAGATCCCCCGAAGGAAAAAAAAAAGAGGAAAAAGACGAAAGCTAGCGTGCCTGAGGAGAGGGAAGCGAATTCTGTGAAAGGGAAATTTGCAGAGACAGGCCGAGAGGGAGGGGTGCAGGAGCAAGATCGGTTCAAGTACTGTTACAGACGGGCACTTGTGCCGGGGGAGGAGGGGAAACAGGCGTACCTCGAATACACCCGCCGTCTGGTTGAGTTGGTCTCAAAGGAGGCTGCGGACAGTTTTGAGCTTGAGTACCCTATTCAGGGCTCTGTTCAGAGACAGGGAAGGGGGGGGGAAGGGAAGGGTAGAGAGGATGGAGAGGAGACAAGCAACACGGTTGGGGTTGGGGGGCATTCTTCCGAAATGATACGGGAGGGAACATCGGAATTCGGGTCTCATCTCCAGAGTAAGGCGGAGGATCGGCCCGCAGCTGCAGTGACCTTCTACAAGAGTAAGCGGTTCCCAGCAGGTGCGAGTGTGCTTAAGTTGGAGGGTTGGCATGGGTTTGCTTTGGCATTGAAGGCGGCACTGCGCTTTGTCCGCACTCCCTTTGTGGCCGTTGTGCAACACGACAGGCCGTTTGTCCGGCCGTTCTCCTTGAGGGATCTCCTTCGAGTGATGCAGACACGGCAGGAGGAAGTGAAGGTGGTGAATTGTTTGAATCGATCGATGCTTGGGCACCTTGAAAGAGTAGTGGGGAGATTCAATTTGGGCAGTAAGAGGACATGTGTAGTGGGGATGGCAGGGGGAGGCTCAGGTGGTTTGCATAGCAAGGACATTTTAGTTCCCGATTTCAGCAAGAGGGCATGGGATTTTGTTAGAGACGGTCTTGATGGAATTGCAGAAACGGGTTTTCATCTTCGACCGTTGCTTCATTTTCTGGATTCGACTCATTTCGCCTCCCTGGAGTTTTACAGAGACTTTGTGTTCGCCCCTGACAGCCAACAGAAGTGGGGCGGCACAATTGAAAAAGGGGGATTCATCGAGGACAAGCTGGGGCAGAGACAGCTTCACGAGTTGAGGCTGGCTGGGGTATTGCCGAAAGGAAAAGAGAACGAGAGGCAAGTGAGGAAAGAGGAAGGGCCAAAAAGTGAACAACTGCCTGAGACCCAAAACAGCGAGGAGACAAGAGAAGACGTTATGGTCGAAATTTCCAAAAAGCTCCAAGACGCGCACAGACGGTATGGCACATGGATCTTGTCTCAGCCAGCTTTGCCTTCGGAAATGGAAAAAGTCAACGACAGGCGTTCCCCTTTGTCCTCTAACAGGCCGCCTCTGCTGTCGATGAAAGATGAGGAGTCCTCGGTTGCAGTTGCAGAAGAAAACCCGGAAAGGGAGGTTGAATGGACAACCACCATTGGAATTGAATCCTGTACCATAGAAGGGTCATTGACAGACGAAGAGAAAGGGAGGGAAGCTTTAGAGGCAGCGAATAGAGAGAGGGGAGTGACGGTTGAGGGGGATTTGGAAGAGAAAGAGAAAAGTTCTCGAGAGAAAAAATCAGAAGAAGAAACGGATAATTCTCCCATTCACAGCATAGAGATACCTACAGAGGTACCGGGGCCTTCCCATGTGCCCGACGAGCACCGAGACGGCCCTTCAAGGATCCAGGGCCGGGTGGAAACAGAAGAATGCATAGAAAAAAAGCATGTGAGTGAGGGAGAGACCCAGAACGACTGGGCACAGAAGGGCATTTTGGTTGTGCATATCGACGGAAGGGACAGCAAGTACATGAGGGCTCGAATGGTAAAGATCGCTGAGGGCTGCCTGGTAGCGCAAAGTTAAAGCTGTAGTTATAACACTGCAGTATATCATTCTAATATAGTATTACAATGTGAAATGATTACACTATGTTTTTTAAACTTTTTTCTTATCTAGTTTCTCATTGTTTTTTGGTCACTGCCTACCACTGCCCTAATATAATAGAGATGGTTTGGTATTATAGCTATTAGCTAGTGTTGTAGAGATCTCCAAAATGCGTTTGGAGTTCCAAACCGGACATTTGGGGCACCTATGTTCAAGTTATGAACGATCAACCATCGTCGATCATATAATTATAGGAACGGACTGTATTATGAACGATCTATATAGGACTATAGTATATAACTTACTTACTTACTTATAATAGTCTTATAGTACTTACTGTTAGTATTTTACTACGGTATAAGCTTTTTCTGGGCAGTGAACCTAGTGATCATGTTTGATTTGATTTGATTTGATTTAAGGTAGGGCTTAAGCTCAAATCAAATATCCAGTCAGGGAGGACTTAGTGTTTAAAGACCTATCAAATATGATCAAATATTTGATCAATATGACTTTCAACCTCAAATATGAAGGTCCTGAAAATTTTTTTGTAAGTACCGATCCGTCACGCATGCTGATTCAAATGAAAAAACCTAAATCTTGATAGTTTGCCGAGGGGGAAGGAGAAACTATTTGTGGCTGTGATTATGCAGCAGCGGCAACCAGTTCTTTTCAAACCCACCTCATCAATCAGCATGGCTTAACGATCACGTCTGACAAACATGTGTAGCTGCTCCAAAAAAGACAGGAGAAGCGGTTGGAGGGGGCGGGGGGGACAAAGCAGCCTAACGTGCGAACGTTTTTCCCCACCAAAGATGAAGCAGAAGCCGTGGTCGCACCATATGCAGAGATGCATGAGAAGAGAATCAAGTGCGATATGCTGATCACTGACTTTCTGGCCAGTGCTGGCTGGCCTCATCTCACAGAAAACGAGGCATTGCGAAAGCTGGTGAAGGCACTGGACCCCCGCTACGATCTCTTGTCTGTGAGGAAGGTGCAGAGACTTCTGCTCCCAACACTGAAGAACGAGATTATTCTGTCAATCAAAGACAGGTTGAGAAAAGCAGCGACCTGACGAGTGTCGATCACCCTCGACATGTTGTCGTATTCAGGAAAGTCAGGGTTCCTGGCGATTACAATCCATTGGCTGACAGAGAACTTTGAGATGGATTCAGCCTCCTTTTTGGATCCCGAAAAGTGCCATAAAGCTGAGTGATTGTCACCTCAATTTTGGTATGTGCTCTAACTTTATCGTATCAACAAAAAGTCATATACAATTTCAAATCTATCAATTTTACGTTCTTAATCTCTACTAGTACTAGAGTGAGTCTCAGTGACTAGTGTATATACACTGCCACACAGGCATATTTTTTTTACGGAACTGATAAGTTATAATTATATATATATATTTTTAAATTTTTGAAACACATATCAGAAATGTTCTGATAACTATTGTCATGAGAAAAATGATCAGAGTGACAGTAAGTCAGTGACTCAGTGAGGAACCCTAAGAAGTTAACCTCAAATCTTACCTCAAATATCAAATATTTGAGGTTGAAGCTCAAATCAAATCAAATCAAACATGGTCACTAAGTGAACCGCGGGGGGCACCCGAAACTGTCGAAACATAAATCCTATCCTATCTTATCCTAATAAAAGGTTTTATCTAGCGTTACTATAGCTAAACTAAACGTGCTGATTATGTTTTTTGGCTTCCTGCAGCAACAGCAGCAAGGCAACAACAGGTCGCGGCGATCAGCATCTTTCTTCTTCAAACCCATCCAGGCATGCAGAAGATAAATTTTCTCATGCACATCAGAGACGAGTTTGACCGGGATCGAGGAGAAAACACGGGAGGCTGCAGAAGCTAATGCACGGTAAAAAAACAAGTGAGGGCAAATGCATGGCAGCTAGAATGCTCATCATTTTGTAGCATTCAAAGATGAGTCAGTAAACTTAATTGGCAAATGAGTCAATGCTTGCATGAACGGGTCGGGTCGGCAAATCTTTAAGGATCTTTATGCAGGGGAAGCAAACAAACGAAGCGAATTACTCTGTACACGTGCTGACAAATTCAATCCATCTGAGATTCCATCATCCAAGCAGACTTTCCAGCCTGCCCAGCCGTCATCTGACGGCATGCAGGGCACTCTTTACAACCATATCATGTCAACAATTAAATCGACAAGATCGCCTGAAATCGAAAAAAATAACAAAGGGCGGGCAGGAAAGAAGATTGGAGGTGATCAAACAGTTGAAGAGAGCCCTACTTCCCTCTCCTCACGCACTGCCCTCCTTGGCTGTGGGGTTCTCTTCTGTTGCATGCATGAGGAATGGCTGCGCGCTCCCTCGTCGTTTCACTTTCTTCCTTCAGTCTTTGCTCTCGTTCTCCCTTTCGCGATTTCCACCCACCCCTCAGGCCTCTTTCTAACTTTCACTTCACTCTGGAAAGAAAAAGAGGACAGAGAGAGAGGGGGAGAGAGAAAAAAGAAAATACGTCGACCCCTTGATCTCCACGTCTGCCCTCCCTCCCACCAATCGGCCCCTTCTCTCTCTCTCTCTCTCTCTCTCTCTCATGGTTGGACCGTTGTGCCTCCGAGGGGGTCCTGCAGGCAGGCAGGCAGGGAAGCAGGGAGGGAGGGAATAAGAGAGGCAACTCGCTCAGTGAGGGAGTGAAGTAGCAGAGTGAATGGCTGATTGTATGAAGGGAAGGCGCGGCAAGGAGACTGCTTAGACGGTAAACACGTTCAGGCAGGCTTGCTCAGTTGGTTCTCTCCCTGCCCGTCGACAGAGAGACAGCTCCACACTGCATCAGCGAGCCTGTCTGTCCGAGTCAGCGATCAAATTCAGGAAAGAGACACCAACGCAGTGAGTGGACATGCAGCATGAACGGAAAGCTCGTGTGTTCGTTCGCATTCATTCATTCATTCCTTCATTCACTCATGATCGAGGAAGCAGGTCGATAGAAAGGAAGGAAGGAATCAAAGGCTCCGAAAAAGACCTGAGTGCATTTCAGTTCACATGCGTTTCCCTCCCTTCCTTCCTTTCTTCCAGACGATCGCTCAATGTGCTGGCAAATTTCATCGATGCTTTTGACAATAAGGCAGGAAGCAAGCTGCCTGACTTTGCTCTCTTTCTGCTGGGGGTGACAAGGAAAGATGAATCGAAGCTGATCGGCTGACTTCGCTCTTGATCTTCTGGAGGTGCACGAGCTGCTGGATGCAGATGACAACGCCCACCGCGAGCATGTACAAACCTGCGTGCGCACACAATACGCAGCCAAGAAAATCTTGGCTCCAAAATACATAAGGGAAAGATGGCTCGCGACGATGAAAGAAGACGTGAGAACGACACAGGCAGACAGAAAGAGTCATCTCCCGTCTTGAAAAAGGAAAGAGCAAAGAGGGACCCACCAACGATTTTATCCAGCCAACTGGAGCAGGCGAACGAGAACACACCTGCACGCACACACACACGCACACAAACACACACACACACACACAGAGAGAGAGAGAGAGGGAGAGAGAGATCCACGGTGCAAGTACAGGAATCCTCTCAGAGCCTTTGAGCCCCCCCAAGATGGAGAGACAAACAAAACCAGAGAGAGACAAGCAAGCCACGCACACGTTCTCCCCGCATCAATCCAGGCACTTAAGGGTTGGGTCCTTCCTCTATGTATGTATGTATGGATGAAGGGATGGATGTGCGATGGGAAGAGGGCAAATCGACGCTCCAACAAACATGCAAATCCGCCTCGATCTGCATGTTCAGACAGACACACCGATAGATGCAATCAATGCACCTACTACGCGTGCATCCTGCAACCTCTCCGGGTTACCTTCAACAGCCCCCCCCCCCGATTCATCCGGACGTACCCTTCGAGAGGGACTGGGAAGAAAGAAAGACCAACCATCACAACAGAGCAGACACACACACTGTTGAAGGGGGAAAAGCGCACGCAAAAGGATTCCAATGGTCACCTCGAAGGATCGATTCCTCTCCCCTTTCCGACCACTCCATGCGGCATCGAGGTCGCAGAATAGACTCGAAGCAAAGAAATGCAAAATAGACTCGCTGGCTGGAAGAAAACAAAAAACAGATCCATTTCTTGGCAGGAAAAAAGAGAAAAACATTCATTCAAGAGGCAAGACAAAAAAAAGGCGGCAGCCCACCGCTCGATTGGGTGAATTCAATTCACAGACTGACTGACTGACTGACTGACTGACCAAGAAACACGTAGAACAGCCCTCTGCCCCCCGAGACGGTCAGAAACCGGGCCCAGACCTCCAGGTATTCCCGTAACGTCGTCAGACAGGAGCAGGGAAGGTCGACTGCCTCGAAGCAGAGCACGCAGAGACCCCCCAGCCTGTTTGTATGAAAACAGAGAGAGAAGAAGCAAAGCGAAGAATAAAGAGAACAGCAAAACACTTTTGCCTCTACATATGCAGTCCAAGAAAGAAAGAAAGAAAGAAAGAAAGAAAGAAACAAAGAAACAAACAAAGAAAGAAAGAAAGAAAGAAAGCCAAATGAAGGAAGGAGCAAGAGCAGGGCATTCGTGAGCGAGAACAAGAAGGCAAAAGAAACGAAATCAAGGGAAGAAACCGCAATGAATGAAACAGAAGCATGCAGTTGGTTGGAGGGATGGGATGGATGGATGTATAGGAAGGAAGCTAGGGAAGGGAGGGCGGAGGGATAGACTTTCAGCGAGTGAGACGACAAAACAAGACAGGGAGTTGGTCTTGCAAGAGGAACAGAGAGGGGAAGCATCAATGACAAGATTCAGCTGTAGGCAAGCTTGATTGACGAGCCACCCTCTGCTGAGGCACACGCCACCCGCGAGCCAAAGCGGACGGAGTCCGTCTGCATGGATCTCTTTCGGACAGGCTTTGACCACCGACTGTCTGAGTGCGACACATGCGATGGCTTCGATCCGTCCATTTCCCCCTTCCCCTTTTATTTCCTTCTGGTTTGCATGCATATGTGTAGAGAGAAGCAAGTATGGGACGATAGGAGGGGGTGCAAGGTGAGCGCAAAAACGATAGAGGCAGATAGACAGGTGGAATGAACATTACCGAGATGACGGACTTCGTTTTACCACTACAAACGATCACATCTGCCCTGGCACCGGTGTGCGCAGAAGAAAAGTAAAAAGTCCTTCCTTCAGCCCAGCTACTGACAGCAGGTAGACATGCATGATCTTCCCCGTGAGGTCAAAGAGGATGCCGAAGAATGACAATAAATCGAGGACAGCCACCACGCAGAGAGCAAATCCACCTGCATCCATCCATTCACCCATGTATGTATGGTACGAATGAATAGTGGTGGTGTTTGTGTGCATTTACGTTCGTGTCTGTTTTTGCATGCATGCGTGTGTATGCGTGTGTGTGTGTGTATGTGTGTGTGTGGGTGTGTGTGTGTGTGTGTGTGTGTGCATGAAAGGACGTGGGTAAGCAAGCGCAGGGAAGAAAGTGGGCGGATTGCTGCGAGCGGGAAGGGAAAGAATGACAGCATCTGGACGTGAGAACACGTCTGTGTGTGTCTCTGTTGGTCCCTTTCTCTCTCCCTTTCTCTTCCTCTCTGTGTGTCTTCGATCCTTTACGTCCGTCTGTCCGTCTGCTTGTGTGTGAATTTGATTCTGGTGCAAAGGAACGAAGGAAGGAAGGTTCTGTCTTTGTGTCTTTCTGTCTGTCTGTCTGTCTGTCTTTCTGTCTGTCTGTCTTTCCGTCTGTCTGTCTGCCCGTCTTTCCGTCTTTCTGTCTGTCCGTCTGTCTGCCTGTCTGTCTGTCTGTCTTCCTGTCTTTCTGTACGTATGTATGGGTCTAGTGCCCCCTCCTGACCAATGACTGCAAGCACCCGAAGACCGATAGGCCCTGCAAAAAAGGAATTAAAGGGAGGATGGGAGGGTGAGAGAAGCAGAGAACGATGCACGGGACGAAGGTACGCACAACAACAGGAGGCGTGAAAATAGAAAGAGTAGACCAATCGATAGAGAACAGCCGTGCATGGATGGAAACAAGAAGCCGTCGTGCTTCAAGAGAGAGAGAAAAGTTGAGGGAAGCAGGAAGCAGAGGACAGATCGAAACGAAAAGAGCCAAATGCAGGGAGACATGTCTCGGAGTGTTCACAGAACGGCAAATCAGGGGGAGCAGCCTGACACACATGCAGAGATGGGAAGAACAAGCGAGAGGGGCAGCAGGAGCGCCTCAGCAACCACAACAGGAAGCTTGCAACACTGCTTACTCCACTCCAATTTGCGACGCTTAGTTTGTTGGCGAAAGGGGGGAAAGAGAGAACAGAGTGAGAATTGGGTGGCTTGAAAAAAAGAGGGAAACGAAAGAGATAGCTGTCAAGGCACGGAGGGGTGTACGGCCAGGCAGTCAGAGACACACAAGTACGAGAGGAGCGACGCGAAGATTTGCGAAGAGGGAAAACCTAGGAGGAAAGAGGAGCGTTTGACTCAAGGAAGGCAGGACAAAAGTGGGCACAAATCCCGTGGAGAACTTGCAGAGAGTGATAATCCATTGCGTGTCATTCAATGAAGCGGTGTCTCGTCTTCAAACTTCAAGATTCACAGCCGGGCTGTAATTACACTTTATAGGTGTGGGCCGGGAGGAAGAAGGAAGGAAGAACGACAAAGAATCAGTTTTTCCTTTCAGGCATCCAGAAGAAAGATCGCCCGGCCTCACTGACTGAGTGACTTACCATCGAAATCGCGCCTGTGCTTGTCCCACCAGTCGAGCGTTTTGCGTCTCATGTCGTCCCCAGCCTGCAGTGACACCAGAGAGGATCAACGGTAGAATGAACGATCAGCTGTCGGTGGGTGGAAACACAGTAATGACAGGTAGGAGGAGGGGGTAGCGGGAAGTAAGTTAGGGAGCCATTGGGCGGTGTGACATTCGTTTGGGTTTTCAGGGAACGGATACCCTTGCAGAAGATTTTCCTGCACGTTCTCCATTTTCTTTCCGCTCTTGTTTTGTCACTTATTCGTAGGCGTCGCTTCTCTCCCTGTTCTCCTGCATCAGTGAGTGAGGCAGAACCAACTCCTGGGCGGCCGGATGCACTCACATGGATTGTTGCCTCGGCAGCATTTTTGATACTGCCGGGCGGAAGGAGTTGGTTCTCCGCTGCAGACAGTTTGCAGGATTCAAGGCGTCTGAATATAAGGAGAACAAACACTGGTGCGCCAAACTGGGGTGACATCCAGCAAGAGGAAGAGGCAGTGCATGCTTACGGTTCATTGCTTAAATCGGTGAAGACACGGAAACGAGAACCAGAACAGGTGCACTACAGGAGGAGACGGAAGCAACACCTCGGCCGTCTCTATGAATATCATGCGCGGCCTTGTGCAACACAGGTGACCCAATCACTCCAAGAGAGCCTTCATTGGGGACGTTTGATCAAGATCGTTCCGTCAAGAATAAAATCACTACGCTTGTGACTACGGCGAGTAGTCACTCATTATAGGCGGGATATATATACTAAGCGGGATGATCGACTGTGAGACGTCTGACAACAGAGTACGCGTGTCATCGCGTGTCGATCAGACAACTCGCACGTGCATGACAAAGACATCGCGCGCCCATCGTGAGCGTTTGTGCCAGGATACGCGCGCGCGCCCTAATGCGCGCGTATGCCCAGGATATGCATACAGATTTTCTTTTATTAATTTTGATCTTTGATATACAGACATGCAATGATACAAAGAATGTAGAATTAAGGAGCAATTAACGTACGTATATACATTGCTCCTTATAATTCTCTGTTGTCCTCATTCAATTCAATTCTTCGCTTTTCAGACTGACCAGGCTTCGAAACCTGTCAACAGATCCCTGAAAGGCATCAGCAGTATATATATATAGACGCATTACCATTTTGTTTCGACCTCAGGCTGAATAAATTTTAAACTTTGACAAATTGGAAGGTCTGGTCATCAGGTCCTGGGTGCCTCTGTTCGGACGCATCGGCAGAATTTCTCAGAGAGATTGCTGTGCAAATTTCTGGTGCCCACTTGACTTGGTGTCTGCAGGCAGGACAGAGGGGAGGAGTACGGTCAAACGGAGTGAAAGACAACAGCGTTGAAGAAAGCGAAAGCTCAATCAAGTCTCTCTCCATCTATCGAGCCTTCTCTCTGAATTGATACCTAGGTTGACTCGCTGAGAAAGGCCTTCCCGCTCGGTCTTCTTTCTCCCCTCCCGTTGTTCGTTTCTTTGTTCACTTCTTCCAATGAAGAGGACCTGGCTCCTTCTTTCGCTCGGTGGGCCTGACTGCCTCCTCTGTTCCGCTGCGATCGTCTCCTTGTTTTTGTTTCCCCACCATTCTCTGGCCCTTCTTCTGATTTGTCCTCTCTCATTGTTCCCTTCGCCGAAAGACCTTTTTCCCACCTCCCTTACTGCCAAAATCTTCAAACTGGGCTGGATGCGTTCCCTCTCTTCATCTCTGCGCCTGCTTGTGCATCCCTCTCTTTGCAAGTCTTTTCTTTTTCTTCGTTTGAAGTTCGCTGTTGCAAAATTTTGTCAAATTGAATAGCAAGAGTCCCAAAGTGCCGATCGGCCTCATTGATCTTGAAAAGACATCTTTCCCACGAAGCGGTTTGTCTGCTTATGCGAAACATGTATGTGTGCATGCCTCCATATCCGTGCATGTTGAAGTACGCATATACGTTTTGATGTGTATGTGTGTGTGTGTGTGTGTGCGCGTGTGTGTGTGCGTGCGTGCTGTTGAATTCATACATTTTACAGCTTTGTTCCTTCTGGGAAACTTTGTCAAAGGAGCAATTGAAGATGAAGAAGATGAATTACGTCAGTCGGCAGTCTGTCTGTCTGTGCCTGCTGGTGAAACATACAGTCTGCTTGTCCGTCTCTCTCTCTCTCTCTCTCTCTCTGTGTGTGTGTGTGTGTGTGTGTGTGTGTGTGTGTGTGTATCCATCTGTCTGCCTGTTTGTCAATCGATCTCTCTAGTTTGTCTATCTGTTTGTCCGTCTGTATCAGTCTATCTGTTGTCTGCCTATCTGTCTGCCTGTACACGAAAAGAGAGAATCTATATGTCCATGTATCTGTTTGCCTACCTGTCTGCCCAGCTCTGAATCTGTCTGTCTATGTCTTCGCATCTCTATGTCCATCTTTCTGTCTATCGATCTGTCTGCCTGACTGTCTGTGTGCCTGTTTCCGCTGGGGCGCCCCCCCGTTCTCCCACACCCTTTCTAAAGACCACGTGATGGTGCCTACTCCCCTTTATGTTTGTTCAAGTTTGTTTGGATTGCAGTAGAAGTCTTTTTGTTTTCTCTTACCTTGAGTGGAAGGAGCAGGGAGTAGCGTCTGACTCTTGCAATCACGTGAAACCTGCCAGAAGGTGGTAGAAGCAAAGTATGGATGGTGGACTCTAGACTTTTCAGGCTCAGCCCGGGCTGTCTGATTGATCGTGTCTCTCCTTTGTAACTTTTGTTTCGTTGTTTCTCTGTTGCGTACATAAAAAGAAGAGAGAGGGAGAAGAAACATGCCGTGTGTCTGTATTTCCATGTATCTGTCTCCATGTCTGTGGTTCTGTCTGTCTGTCTATCTGTTTCTCTTTCGCTTCCCTCCCTCCGATCCGACGTGCTTTCTTCCTTCCATGCAGCTGACGGAGAGGTAGACCCTGCCCCATGGATGGGTGCGTACATCAATCCTCCAGGCAAGAGCTGGATAGTTGCCAGACCAAATGAGTCTGTGTGGGACCTCGTGGGGGACCTCAGGGACAAGCACATCAACGAAATGTTCGAATACTTTGACCTCAGGTCCGTCGGGGACAGGTTGCATACTCAGACAAGTAGCATGCAACAATTATTTCAATGTGTGTATGGAGTTGACGTGAAGTCACAGAAAATCGTCAACATGACGCACGCATGCTTGGGACGCTGCATGTATGCCCATGAGAGGATCTGTCACAGAGATGCTTGGCAGCCAGGGCTCCTCGCTTTTTCTGATGGCTTTGGGAAGACACCAAATAAGTGTTTTTATGCAAATAGATCACGTCCCCATTTCTTTGTATTCTGTGGATTTCTTTCTGTCCGTACGGACCTAGAGCCCTGGGGGAAATTCACATATCATTGATCCATGTGCTTCTTTTGCATACGTCCTTCTTTCAACGCACCCGCCCAACATGCAACTCAACAAATGAGGCTGTACTCCCGTCAGATTTGGAAGGGGGCTTTGCTGTATGAGGTATGTGTACATGTTTATGTTGCAGTGTGTGTGTACATGGATCTGTACGTATGTGCATGTATGTGTGTATATATATACGTGCAGATTTGGAGCATGGAAGGGGCCCCACGACGAGGGCTTTCCTGTGGAGTGTACTCTCTACTCACGTCTCGAGCAGAAGAGCTGCGCATTCCTTTTCCACTATCAGGTCTGTCAGGCAGTCAGTCAGTAGGCAAGAAAGCAGTCAAGAGTGTGGGCAGGCAGGCAGGGAGAGCGTTATTCTTTCCTTTTCACTCCGCTTGTCAATTTCACACCCTCACTTGGAAGTGAATCCGTTCTCTCCTTCTTTCATCAGCCTCCATTTCTTTCTTTGGCCCCTTCCTGATTCCTCCCTCCCGTCCCTTCCCTCTCGAGAAGAGAAGCATTCCCTTCCTCCAAAAATCTCTCTCTCTCCGCACATCCATGAGATTCTCCAGTCCTTTTCACGGCTGCACTCCTGTGTTCTTCTTGTTCACCTAATTGCAGGGAGCCGAAGAGGGTCCCTATGTGCCGATCCCGCTCCTTCATGGGGCCAAATCGAAATGCTACAACATCAGAGACTTCAAACAGAAATCCCCCAGAGGGTCAGTCAGTGAGTCAGTCTGTGAACGACCTGTCTAGCTGTCCTATACAGAGAAAATGGCGGATCAAATCTCTGCAATCGACTTCGATGTTCTACAGGACGAATCTCAATCAGAAAATCGAGAGAAATAAAGAAAGACAGGCGAGCACAAACCCCCTGTCCGTGTAGGCATCCACAAGGCAGTCTGTCTGTCAGTACGAAGAAAACACATGCCAGGGCCGGACTAGCCCCCCTCCTTCCCATCGTCATGACACAGAAATGTTCGCCCTTTGAGACACTGGCAGGGAGGAGTCAGGAGAACAACTCCAAGCGGTACTTTTCCTCGCAGGAGATTTTGGTGCGATGTACTGCATCAGAGCACAGGAAAGGGGAAGTCGATATAATGAGGGAGCACAATGTCCACCCGAAGTGTATCTGGGTGGCATGCGCTCCTGCATGCCTTTCTGTCTGCACTGATCAAGCGTGTGTCCACATACATCCTTGAGTGCCTACCTGCCTGCCTGCCTGCCTGCCTGTCTGCCTGCCTGTCTGCCTGCCTGTCTGCCTGTCTGCCTGCGTGCCTGTCTGCCTGTCTGCCTGCTTGCCTGCCTGCCTGCCTGTCTGCCTGCCTGCCTGCCTGCCTGCCCGTCTGCCTGTCTGCCTGCGTGCCTGCCTTGGTGCAGATACGTTGAGGTTCCACGACGAAGTAGCGAGGCAGAGGCGATGCCTTTCCTTTTCAGGCACTTCGAGAGAGAGCCGCTTCCAGGATGGAAAAAGCCCCCGACGCAGGGCAGAGAGGAGGACGACAAGACATATCTATTCCTTTCCCTCCGAGTTCAGGTCTGTCAATAATGTCGGATGTTCTTTTTCATCCTTTCTGTTCTCAGCCAAACAAAAAAGTCTCTCTCTGTTCAGTTCTGTCTGTCGGTAATTTCGGGAGCGTCCGGGTCGCCTTTTCTTTCTTTTTTCTCTTCCTGAAGTGCATGGATCCCGATAGGAGAGGAGAAACATAATGAAGAGACTACGGGATTGGTGTCAGGAGGGAAAGGGACTGAGCAAGAGGAAAGCTGGAGAGTCCATCTCACCATCCACCTATGCAAGGGAGTATTAGAGAGAAGCCGAGCGAAGTCTTGCGCATTGCCTACCGCTTTTTCTTCTCTACAATTATACTCTCTCCCACTTTCTCTCTCTCTTTCTCTGTGTGCGTGCTTGGGATCAACCGAGCGTGCAGGGTCAAACCGAGATTGAGCTCTTTGAGCAGGAGAGCTGCAGAACGACAAGGGACTCCATGTGGCTCAACCCAACGGCCTTCGAGGATTGGGAGCATTCGGGGTCGGTCGGTGGGTGCCTGAAGGGATTGTTGGGATTCATTTTGATGTTGTAAGAGGTTCCGAGTGCGCATTGTATTCTCCGCATTCATGCTTCATGTTGCTCCGGCAGCTAGCGAAGGAAATCAAATTGGAGTGTCAAAAGAACGTACAGGGAAGTGCTCTGTTCCTTGCTTGGCTGGTTGGTTGGCTGGTTGGTTGGTTGCTTTGCTGGCATGTCATCTCATTGGGTCTTTTTCGGTGTGTAAGGGAAAAATTTCATCTTGTCTGGCCCGTTTCCCTCTTCTCTCTCTCTTTCCTCCTTTTCTCTTCATGTTGTTTTTGTTTTTCGAAAATCAGATTCGAGAAGAAGCCGTTCGTGCCAGTTGAGGAGCCTGCGCACTACTGGAGATATTTCAACGTGAGGACAGGGAGCGATAAGAAGGTGTACCTACTCAGCGAACCGTCTTATGACATGCAGGTGAGTGGGTGAGGGAGTGAGGAAACTCGAGAAAGGGGATTCGCGTCTGAATCAATAAAACATATATATGTATATATATACATATACATACACATACAGAAAGGGGGAAAGAGAGGTACAGGGAGAGGTGAAGAGTGAAATGGTTGGCCACGGAGAGAGAGAAAAGTATGAAAAAACAGGTGAGATGGAAATGATATCGAGAAGCTAAATCGAGATCGAGAGAGAGCAATCGGAAGGCATTTTGCAGGCTGTCGGAAAACTGGAAAATATGGTGTTCTTGTGCGAAAAACAATCTCATTTCGTCTTCTCTTTACATTCCAACATTCATTCCTTGCTTGCCATTTTCCCTCCCTCACTCTTGTTCTCAGGAACGAAAAATGATGGAGCCTCCCAACGGAGGAGCCGGAATGTCACGCTCCTGTGCATGTCCGAGCGAGCAAGGAAACTACCCTACTGCAGACGATTCAGAATACTTGTCAGTCAGTCAAAAGTGTATTCATTCACTCATTCACCAACCTATCAGATACTGAGGCAGGCAGTTCTTTCCTCTGCGTTCGTCTTCTTTGAGTTTGGGTTTCTGGCTGATTTTCGAGCCCTCTGCTTGCTCCGCAAAAAAGCAATGTAGATCTCCGCCTTCTGCGAATTTTTCCAAGGCTTCCTTTTCTTGTCTGCCGTCTGAAAGTCGGGAATTTTGGACTCTCCTCACTTTGGCTGCTTGCAGGCATATCTGGAATCTTTTGTCAAATCATTCAGACTACTTCCCATGGAGCATCAAAAAGTCAGTGAGTGAAGGAGGAGGGGAGGAAGAGGAAGGTGGAGAGGGAGTCGACGAGTCAGTGCGGGGCACTTTGATATTACTCGATGAGTTTCTTTTCTTTTCCCGTACACAATTGAAATCCAGGGCAGTACCCATTTTTCTGTACACTAAACATAAACTGCTCACAATTTCTGATGGTGAGACAAGCGGCTTTTGGATGCAACAATGCAGGGGACTGTTGGGTGGTCTGCCTTTTCCTCTTTGCAGAACTTCTCTTCTCTTCTTTGCCACAAGTAGTTGGTATGCTGTACGTGTTCTGCTCACTTAACTGAGTCTTACCCATCATGTCTCACTCTGTATCTGTCAATCGCGCAATCCTTCTGTCATTTCAATTCCTATCTGTCTGCCTGTCTGCCTGCAGGTTTGCAGAGACAGACGAAGAAAGAGTGGCGACTCTGAAGGCACTGACCAGCAGGGACACACCCGGAATCATCACTTCGAAGATCATCGATCTTGCGTTGAAAAACACAGGCGTCTTCTGGTCAGCAGCAACACCCGACCGATCAGTCAATCTGTCACACAGACAGACCTTGGAGGCCCTCACCTGGCGCCATTCAATTGAATGGAACGCCGGAATGGCTTTTGCTTGTTGTTCTTGTGACGCCGGAATGGCTTTTGCTTGTTGTTCTTGTGCTGGTCTTCCTTCCCACATTTGCCCTTGTCATTCTGTGTTCTGATGCCCGATTCTCTTTTACCTTTTCTCACTGGTGTGTGTGTGTGTGTGTGTGTGTGTGTGTGTGCGTGTGCGCGTGTGTGTGTGTGTGTGTGTGTGTGTGTGTGTGCATGTGTGTGTGTGTGTGTGTGTGTGTGTGCATGTGTGTGTGTGTGTGCGTGTGTGTGTGACTGCGCAGGTCTGAGAGCTCGGAAGGAATTGAGGAAATCAGAAAGCAAATTCAGACATTTTTGCACAAGGAGTCAGGGTCGCTCCTCAGACTGCCGTGGCCAGATCCGTGCGGGACAGAGCAGACATCAGTAGCCAGAGGAGTGAAGTCGATCAGGATCCGTTCCCTCACACCCACAGAAATCGAGTGAGTGGGTGACTGAGTGAGCGAGTGAATCAAATGTGTGACTTCTGCCTTCCTTCCTTCCTTCCTTTCTCTCTAAGTTTTTCCATCTTTTCTCTTTTGGTTTTCGCTTTTTTCTTTATCTCTTTCGGTTTGTCTTCCTAATTTTCTCCTTTTTCTTTTCGTGTTTGCGCTTTTCTTTTAACTTCCTTTCCCTTTTGACTTTTCGATTGTTGTGCTGTTCACCCAATGAACTCTTTTTCTCTCCCTCTCTCTTGCTACGCTTCGGCTTCGTTGGGCTTTTTCCTGATTGTCGACATTGAGCCTACAGGTTCCTTCGCATGGACGAGAAGGAGAGGGCAACATGGCAGAAGGAGAAAGCCGAGGACGCAGAGAGTCAAGGAGCGATGGGTGAGTCTTTAAAGAATTTAGGAAAAGGGGTTCTGAACAAGAGACTGAGAACATTTGATTTTTTTTTTAACATGCCCCCCCCTCTCATGGTGGACACTGGGACTCGTGTCCTTTTTCTGCGAAGCGCACGTTCGTCTGTACAGCTCTTGTCCGAGTCCTCAAAGCTGGACGGACAGAGCCATTCTCTCTCGATTGATTTCCAAGGAAAGAAGGAAAGACGACAGCCAGGGACTCGCACAAACAGACAGACAGCCAGACAGACAGATAGGCAGGCAGTACGGCAGACAGGCAGACAAAGCTGATTTACGCCCACGACCTAGATGGGTGAGAGAGTGAGTGAGTGAGTGAGTGAGTGAGTGCAGGTTCAAATCCAGACGAGGTCAACCCTGCAACGAGGCAGTACACCTGCACGGCACCGCCCGAGGAAGACCGCACAGTCATCCCGCTGCCGATGAACAGTAAGTCTTCCTTGCAGAGGGCAGTCAGTTTTCGGGAAAATTCAAGTGCTATGCTGATTCTGTGTTTGGGGGGTCCGTGTTTTATTTGGCTTTCGTTTTTGTGTTCCTCTTTTTCGGCTGCATGGACCTTCGCGTCTTTGTAATTCGGGAGTCAGTGCCCATTGTGATATTGCAAGCGGATCTCCGGTCCTCAAAGACCTCGTGGGAGTGAAAATAGATGCGCCATTTGCGTCTTTCTTTGTCTTGTTGTTTTTGTATGTGTGCCTTTTCTCTTGCGGTGCTTCTCCTTTTTTTGCCTTTCTGATTCTTCTTCCCCCCCCCCTGCTGCTGGACATACGCAGTCATCCCGATTGTGAACGTCACAAAGGCCGTGAAGAACAACAAAATGGCCCTCAAGGCCTCGGCCCTGGACAAAATGTCCTTCCGCAATTTTGCCCTTTCCTTCGACTTTCTCCTCACAGAAAAGCAGGTGTGTGTGTGTGTGTGTGTGTGTGTGTGTGTGTGAGAGAGAGAGAGAGAGAGAGAGAGAGAGTGAGAGTGAGAGTGAGAGTGAGCTTGAGAGTGAGAGTGAGAGTGAGAGTGAGAGTGAGCTTGAGAGTGAGAGTGAGAGTGAGAGTGAGAGAGTGAGTCAGTGGCTGTGGGGTGGGACCCGGGAAAGGTTGCTAAGCTGCCTGGAATGTGTGTGTATCGCTTCACAAATGGGTAGGTACCTTTGGGGTAGGAGGAGTGTGGTTTCTCTGTGTATGCCTGCTTTGTCATTCTATCGCAATGGGGTCCGGCCACTCCTCGAAAAGCTCTGCGATTCCACAAAACCAGAAGGATGAACAAACTCGTGAAGGATCAGCAAACTGGTGTAGAATCTGCTACACGTTACTTGCTTCTTTCTGTATGTCTTTAACCCTTTTTTTTGCAGAACACGAACTTGGTGTACTTCCAGAAGGACGTGAAGGCAAAGGACAAAATGGGACAGGACGTTATGCTGAAGGAATTCTTCACAGTGCTGGTCGAGGCCAGCGGCAAGTTCAAAGTCAGTTGAGCTGCCTGGTGATTTGCAAGTAGTATCAAGGAGATAAAGAGAAAGCTACACATAGCCCCCTAATTGCACTTCCTGCTTCTCTGTTTGATACATTTTCTTCCCTCTCCCTTCCTCCTTGTCGTTTGTGCTGAAGTCGTTCACGCCGACTTTCCTCCTTTTTGTGTTGGCCTCAGGATGCTTCCTCTTTCTATTTATGGTTCTCCATTGAATCGTCTCATTTCTATTTTGATGATCATTGCCCCTCTGTCCATTGTCCAGAAAACCATTTGGGCATTTGAAATCGAAACAAGAAGGGGATGAACATATAAGGGCTGGGGGCTTATCTTTAATGATGCACAAGGGAATGAAAACATCACCAGACACGGCACTGGCATGCATGTGACACCTTCATCATGATCGCTTGTTCATCAATTCAGTTCCTTGCTTTGTTTGTTGCTTTCTGGCGGCAGGCCATCATGGGCATTGCCGGAGACCACAGAAACATCATCGAGTACGACTTTGGGGGAGCACGAGCTTTCGGAGCCTGGGTGGAACTGGGGGTGGTGATCAACTCGATCGACCCTGCAGACACGAAATTGGAAATCACGCTCAACGGAATGTCCAGACTGAACGAAAGTTTGTGGAGCTCAAACTGGAATATGATGTCGTTGGGACGGTGAGCCAGAAAATGGGTGTGTGCGCGCATATGTGTATGGATGCACGTGTGTGTATGGAAGTATGTCTGTGTGTGTTCGTGTCTGTGTGTGCAAGTGTGGTTTTTCTGTGGATGTGCGGAGGGAACCCGGCTGGGTCTAGGGCGGATTCGCTTTCTTCTCGCACAAATACATCTTCCTATCCGGATTCGCCTTCCTGCTTGCTTGCCTGCAGTTCCTGGATGGATATGGGCTGGTTCGGGGGAGAGACGGGTCTGGTGGAGGAAGACATGGGATCCCTGCCGTACGTGAAGTGCCAGCCCTTCAAGGGTTACGTGACCAACGCAGTCATCTTCCAGTACCCGTTCAGCAACACTCAGATGAAACAGCTGTATATCACCAGCGGTATGTCAGTACTCAATCACTCACTCACTCGTTCACTCAAGTTCATCTGGCGATCGATTGAGAAATATATTGATGAGGGAAGGGAGGAATTCGGACATTCAAAGGCGTATTCCTTCCAAGTTTTTGGATATATGAGGATCTACTGCCATCGAATGCAGAAGAAAAGTGTAGTCTTCGGCGCTCGGCCTTCAGGACTTCATGAAGAAGAGCGTTCATCGAAGTTTTGCAGAGTCCGCTGCTGCTTTGACGTGAGGGCTTTATTTTGTTCACCTCAAAAATCGATGCATTCTTCCGGTCTTTGGGCTCGGCGCTGTCTTTTTTGGGGGGGGGCGGGGGCAATCATTCATTGAATTCCTGTTTGATTTGAAGCGATCGCAGGAGATCCTTTTGACTGACCCTAGACGAATAGACCGACGCAAAGGGGGTTTCAAGTATTTCATCCCCTCGTCACCCTCAACTTTTCCCTCGAAGCCTTCTGTTCTCTTTTTTTTCTTCTTCTCTGTGCCTGCGTGCAGACGTGAACGAGTGCGCCATCCCCTCTTTCCCCAACTGCGACGGCAATGCGTTCTGCGTCAACCAGCCAGCGTCGTTCCAGTGTATGTGCAAGCCGGGGTATACTGGAGATGGTGTCACGTGCACACAACGTCAGCATCTGTATAGATGGGTACCCAAGATTTCGGGGGGAAGGAAGACTCTTCGGTCGTATTTTTTCTCTGCCAATCCACCTGAGTGCACCGTTCTGTTTAGCAGACCGACTCGTTGTCAGAGGACACTTCTTGACGTGGAAAATACAGTAAGAGATTTGCTTTTTACTCCTCTCTCTGGATGAAGTGGTACCTCTATCTTGCTTCTTGCCTCACATCCTCCTTTCTTTTTCTTAACGCCTGCCCGTGTGTCTGTTTGCAGTGAGCTTGGATGCCGGCCAGATGGGTCAGTCAGTGAGTCCGTTTTTTCTCTTTCTAATGACCAAAGGGAGCGTGGGTTGGAGCGCGAGAGTCCGTTTGTTCGTTCGACAACAGCTCCGCAGCAAGCCTTTACAATAGACCGGAAGGAGAAGTAATCTGCATGGATCTGAAACCATCACGCAAGAAGAGTCCATTCATGCGTACGTCATGAGATTTCGGTTGTCTAATCGAAAGGGAGGCAAAGCAATCCTCTCCCTTTCTATTTGTCTCATCGGCTGACCGAAAGGTCTCTGTGTGGATACTGAAATCGATTGTGCTCGATCGGCATTTCATTCACTCGAGTGTCCGAAGTGGAAGTGTCTTTCTGTAGTCTAAAAGACGTCTGGCTGTGTACGTTATTTGGGTATTTCCTTCCCACTCTATCATCTGCTTCTTTGTCTCTTTCTTTGTGTGTGTGCAGCCGATCTCATGCAGTCCGGTGAGTTCCCGTTGTGTTTGGGAAAAGAGAGAAAAGCGCCAAAAAAAGAGGGATCAGACTAGTAACAACGTTTTCGTCTTTCTTCCAGAAAATTCAGTTTTTCTCTGCACGGCGCTTGGGCTGCATCTTTGCAAAAGTTTCTTTCCTTCCTGTTCTTCATTTTGAGGGCTTTCTGTCACTCCTTTCGTTTGAAGGGGGCCTTTTCTCGCTTCCAAAGTCTGTCTGTCTGTCCATTGGCCATCGATCTGTATCCAAATTAAATAACACGACGGCCTCGATGTGACGCTACTCGAAGGCATTTTGTCTCATTTTCAACTTCTATTTTACGTGTCCATGCTTGTATTCACAAATGCTTTGCAGGGGATGTGGAGGGCATCAAGCAGGCAGTCGGATGCGGCACCGACATGCCCGACTGTTCCCGTATCGGAGACAGGTATGTGTTGTCTGTCAGTTGGTTGGTTGGTTGGTTGGTCAGTGGGTCGGTGGGGCTGTATGCGTGTCTTCTTTTTGGTCGACTTTTTTTCTTCTGTTCTGTCAGGGCAAGGGAGGGAGGGAGGGAGGGAGGGAGGAATCTTTGCTGCAACTGTTTGATCGCGGGTTCCTCTGGGATGTGTCCAAATTGATTGATTGGTATTTCAGGACGGACACAGCTGTGAGGGTAAACCCTTTGGGCTGATAACAGGGATGGCTGCATGCACGCACAGGTGTGAGACAGACAAACATATGGATGCTTCTCCAGTCCACACAAAGGACTGCACACTTACTTTACAGATGGCATGAGGGGTACGTATGAATCTACCTCTCTGTCTTTGCCCGTTCCATCTACCTTTTTGTTGTTCCTTCTCGTTTGCAGGAGTGCCGCCACGTGCGAGAAGTCGGTGGGGGAGCTTCTGCCAGAGATGGGAGGCAACAATGTGAAGGTGAAGGACATGTGCAAAGCGATGTGCAACACATGTGCAGAGGTGAGTGAGTCTACCTGGGCACGAGTTGGATCAGTTCGTTGTTCTCAGATAGGAATTCAAACGAATACAGCGCTACTCTCAGGAATGAGTCGGGAGTGTACAGGAATGACCAGCAAGACAATTGAAACAGACAAAGAAAAGAAAGCGGAAAGTCAACATGCCTGAATCACAAGTGTCTTCCTGCCGTCAGGCAGAATCTGTAAGGGCAAACCTGCCGTCATGGGCATGGAATATTCCTTCAGACAGGCCGCAGCGTCCATGCGTACACAGACAAAGGTGGTAGACTAAGCCCCCAATGAACGCGCTCCGTCTCTTTCCTCAATTGTCTCTGTCTGTTTTTCTGTCTGTCTGTCTGCCTGCCTCTCTGTCTGTCTGCAGCAACTCGGGGGTCTGGACGCCGTCAGCGCAGCGGGAGACATTGGAGTCTGACGCACGCACATACACCCCCAAGCATCTTCGTTCTTCTCTCTTCCCCCCTCTCCCTCTCTCTTTTCACTGCACCTCTGCCTCTCATCACACCATCCCACCGCAGTTCCTCCCTCGACGAGAAGGAATCCCTTCGACTATCCTCACGTCCATGCGCATTTCTACGCGCCTGCGACAATCTTAGCGATTCACGTTCCCGCCTTTCGCTCCGCATCGCTCCGTCCATAGCAGCCACCCCCCCTCTGTCCGTCCACCTGTCTGCTGGCCGGCACCGCTAGGTCAGTGGAGATAAACAGAAGAAAAATGGAACTCCTTCGCCTTTTGTTTGTGAAGTCAAAATGCGGTCAAAAGAACAAAGAGACAAAACTATTTAAAAGGGATGGCAAGCAAAAGGAATCGTTATGCACTCAAACTATCTCCTTCAGGCGCGAATTAAATAACAATGGTGAGACAAAGAAGAAAACACAAAATTTACGGCTTGTCCAAGAAACGCTTGTGCAAGGAGAAGGAATAGAAAGTCGGTGGCGCAGTTCAAGTTTAAACTCTCCATAGCACACAGCCTCAAAAGATTGAACTACTTAAAAAACGTCATCAAAATATTTTTTTTGACATACAAAAGATACTATAAAAAAGATAATAAAAAGTAGCCTTGTTGTCAAGCCTTTTAATTTTTCTGTTACAGGCAGTAACAGGCCTTGCACCACTGGCATGCATTTAAAAGAACAATTATCAATGAATTACTTATCAAACTAGTTGTCATACGACTGCATATTTATACATAAGTTATAAAAAAGTCTGATGGTTGTAATCCAATATAGCCGACGTAAATTTAAGCCTGTATGGTAGGTTTTACCTTTTTAAGGTCTAGTTCAAGGTGAACGAGAAGGTGAATGATCGAATGCTAAGGTGAATAATATATTATTAAACCTAGGCTGGGGGCCGGCTAGGGAAAAAAAAAAAAAAAAAAGTAGACGACTTAGGAAGATTTTTTTTTTTTTTCTTTTTTACTTTTTGATCCTGAACAACACTTGATAACAGTTGTGCAACATACAAACAACACTTGTGCAACAGTTGAACAACAGTTGTTTGACTGAAAAAAAAAAAGTAGACGATCTAGGGAGATCTTTTTTTTCTCTAGCCGGCGCCTAGAACCTAGGCTAGGAGTTAGGAATAAGGCTAATAATACTTAGAGAAGATGAATACATGAAGGGAGGAATCCCAGACTTGGTCCCGTCACTCGGAGCATTTTTTTTTTTTGAGCTATACCCCGCAGCCAGTCACCATACCCCATCATGACCACATCTATTAGCCCTCAGCCTCAGGCTTCTAGCAGCCCTTTAAATTTAAGATTTTCGCGGGTGGGCTAAGATCGATTTTTCTTAGGATTTTCCTACGATTTTCTAACATACTATTCTTAATGATTTTATTTGGATTTCCTTTTAAAATTTCTAAGATCATTTTTCTACTCATTTCTTTATATCTGACTAAGTATACGAACGTCTTTATGCCACTGCGGCAGAGGAAACTAGTACAATGATATTATTTGAAATTGTTTTAATTTTTATGTGTGTTCATGCACGGCCCAGTTTTTTAAATTTTTAAAGTAATTAGTATAAAGTCTAGTCATGACTGAGGGATAGGAAGTACTTAGCAAATGCCGAAGAAGGCATTCGGACGGAGGAGCGTCAAGTATGAGGTCGCATGAGAGAGAGAGCTAGCAGCGAGAGCAGTAACCAGGACAAAAGGAAGAGACGAAAGACGCATAGGCCAGATGCTAGGAACAAACTTTAAGTCGATGCCCCCCCAGTCTATTTATGCTGAGTTAAGCTATGATAGGAACTACTTCGCTACGTATACAACTTTTTTTTTAATGTTATATCCCTCAATCATCATATCTATCTAGTAGTATATCTATACAAACATTAAATCAATTATAGATTTATAGTGTTCTAAATAGTGTTGTACTGTGAGTCTGTGATACCTAGAAACACAAAAAAATGATACCATAGCAGCATATTAATTTGCAAGCCAGGGCAGGTCTCCAATGTTCCTAGCAATGTTCGTTATTTAAATTTTACTTTCATGTGTACGAAAGTACACACAAGCAGCGACTTGCAAAGCCATCATGGCCATTGTGAGAAGACCACATGCAGGTAATCTGAGATGCCACATTCAGTGCTCAGGCTGCTCTCCTGCATGACCTATAGTGCATGACACCCTTTGCTCTCCAAGTTGTCACGTAAGCTGCCTGACAAGTCATCATCATGCCATCATGTTAAACTATACACCAAGCATGCAAACACTCAACGAGACACACACTGATCACCTTCACGGAACTGGAAACACCGTTTTCGCACTGGCACTGGCACTGGCAAACATGAATAGCCGAACCCTTTATTCATGCATGGATTGCTTCGTTCATTCATTCATTCGATTCTTTTCTTTCGTATGTGCAGGCATGCAGGGCTTTCACCCACATCATGAGGATTTCTGTCCTCTTCCTCACGGTCCTCTCTCCCTCCCCCCAGGTGCATGATGCTAAAAGAGAACCTGCATGTCTGTCCGTATACTTTCTTTCGAGACGCCCATTTGTGCATGAGAGCGGTCTTCAAAAAACCGTCAGCGTTACTACTTGCCATCCATCCCGGCTTTGGTTCAATGCCTCTTACCTGCATGTCGGTCGTTCCGCTGATTCCTAGCCGATCACTCACTCAGGCGGCCAGGTTCATCAGTCGAAGGCCTCCTCAAACTTCCTTCAGATCCCACCAACTGACATGAAAATCCGTCACATGATGAGAAAACACCCATAGACAGACAGACAGACTATATCGTCTTTTCTTTGCAGGCAGGCAGACAGACAAACAGATCGATAGATGAAGAAACTTCTTTAAAAAAGAAACCAAAACACGCAAGACGACACAAAAGAATGACGGGCATCACCCCCAACCGTTCGAACACCCGAGCCATCCAGACTCAGATGATCATTTCGACACACACTCATCATTGTTCAACGAACGCTTTCATCACTCGCCTTCCCCTCTTCCAACCCAACTAAATGATTCAATTTGAATATCATTCCCGCACGCTTAATTGCGTGCGTGTAAAAACCTTCGCCTCTTGCTCTTTCGAACTGCTTGCCACGCCGCGAAGGCCACATCAATCCATCCATCCATCTCGGCCAAAACCAACACAAAAGAAAATGAGACAAGAAACAAACAGCATCCATAAAATGGCAGAGCTCTATCCACTTTCTGCTTTTCAACTGTCTTTCTTGAAGAAAAGAATCAGAGGGATTAAAAGATGGAGAGGGAAACAAGACTCGTGAATCCTTCTGCCTGACACTCCAAGTTCTTGTCCTTCTCTTTCCACTCCACAAAATGTCCTCTGCGCGTTCTGACCAAACATGCCCCTTCCATCCTTGTCTCTCTCTTTCTTTCTCTCTTTCTCTCTCTGTGCGACGCAGGAGTGCGCGCGCCCGCCATCAATCGTTCTCTTCTCTCTTCTCTGTCTCATTAATGTCTGCCTACATCAAATTTGTTTGTGCAAAAAAAATGTCTGACTATCCCCGAACAGTCAGAGCAGGTGGAGCGAAAGAAAATCAATGCATGGATAGAAGAGACGGCAGGAGCACACCAAAATGCCGAAAAAGTTTGCGCTAAATTGCCTCACGCCAACCTAGCGATACCAAGTTACTTCAAGCGTTAGACGAATCCGACGAAAAGCGTTACATACCGCGAACCAGCATGCAAGGAAAGCGCTGCCAGTTCAGAAACAAAAGAAACAAATCCTGGAGGGAGTTTTGAGAGGGCAAATTGGCACAAAAGAGTCCCATATGGCCGTCAAAAAAAAAGAAAAGCGTTACACCATCTCCCGCACAACCAACGTTACCCCTTTCATTCCTTACCGCTGGACTTCCAGCTTTCTTGTTTGCGTGCAGACAGATACAGAAATAAATGAACGGAGACAAAGGGATCAAATGTTGAAGAGCCAGACCCACCGTTACACAGCTCCCCATGCAGCCCTGCACACGCTCGAATGAAGGAGAGCGAAAAGGGAGAACGTGTGTACGTGCCTGCATGCGTGGCCTTCTCTCTTCTCCCTTACCTTCCTGTCCTCGGGCATTTATCTTTCTTTACTGCTCTTTGAATGAAACCCCATCCAAAACTTCAACGGTGTCTCCGGCCCCCCTCCCTCACCACCACTTCCACCGTACCGAGGTGCTTCTTCTTCACCCTCCCTCTTCTCATCTTCCTCACACCACACTGGACGAAGGAATAGCAGGAATGCTTTCCAAAACGTCACGAAGTTGAGTTCCGTTGCCCATCCCGCCAGCATCCTCAGGCTGGCTGTCCCCGTCTCCCCTCTCCTCCGTCTCACCAGTCAAGTTCAAACCCCCCACATCCTCCTCAGGCTGTCCTGCCGTCTCTTGCTCCTCCTCCGAGATGGCAGGGAGATGTCTGGTTGTTTCTTTCTGCGTCTCCATCTCGCCTCTGTTGGCGGCAAAGGAGTTGGGGCCCACTCCGGAGGACCTGCTGCTACCCGAAGCGAAGAGGAGGGACCCCAGTTTGTTCTCCGGCTTCTCATGCTCCTCGTGGGGGCAGTCGGGAACAAACAGAAGACCCCTGCAAGCACGCGTTTTCACAAAAGAAACAGTCAGCGAAAGAAAACGGAAAAACGTTCATAAGACTTGCAAAACTGACAAAACAAAAGATCACGCTTCCTGTGCGACATCTCCACATCCAACAACCCGATTCATGTCGTATCAAGGAAGGGGTTTGACTTCATTCCCCTGAAGCCTCTTTCTTTCTTTCTTTCTTTCCTCCCTTCTTTCTTGAAACTGCTGCTGCAGCTGGCCGTTCCAGCGACAGATTCAGTTTGAGCACACCAAGCAGAGAAGACAGGAAAGAACCCTTCCAAAGGCTTGTTTCGATTTCCCGTCCATTTCAAGCGTTCTTTCTTGCTTTCTTGATTCTGTTTTTGCTTTTCTCTTTTCGCTCTGACCCTCTGACCGACCGACCTGTACTGTCCAGAGTTGGTGATGTGCTCCTGCTCGATGCGGATGGTCATCCAGATCGCTCTTCTGAAGATCTCCATCACTGCTGACACCGTTACCACGTAGTCAATCACCCTCCTGTCCCTACCCTGAGAGAGAGAGAGGCAAGCAAGGAAGGAGGGAAATGCATGCGGCGGCTTTTTTTGTCAACAAACACTTTCACTGGAAAGACTCTGTAATGACGCTTTCATTTGTCCGTAGGTTTGCATGCGCACATTTACGCACTGCGAGCAGTAGACAGAGAGACAGGCCATGGGGCTTCTTTTTTTCTTTTTCTTTCTTTTTTCCTTTCGGGAAAAGAGCACAGACAGGCAGAGAAGCAGTCAGAAGAACTCAGATTGAAACGTTTCGCAGGGAATTGAGAACCCTGGGGGACAGCTTGCGAAGCCGTCTCCGTAATTCCCCTCTACGAAATATGTGGCGAATGGACTGCGAAGGCAGGCAGTGTCTGTTTCGTTCCAGCCCAAATGAACCAACCCCCCAACAACTTCTTGTGATCTCGCTGGACATACGCAAAGAAAGTTTCACGAATCGACCCTGACTGCCTGCCTGCCTGCCTGACCAGGAAAGGAAGCTCCACTCCGCTGATGCGGCCAGTCATGGAATAGGTCCACGTGAGTCTGCCGAAGAAGTTGAAGATCACTGCGAAGATGTAGTACGCCCTCGGATAGAGGAGGTCTCTTGGGTATTTGTTGAAGGCCAATCCGACAATGCGCCAGTCTTCTGTGTAGTCCCATGTCATGGAGTAGGCAGTGGCAAGGACACGGAAGACTGACTGCGAGATCCAGTCGCCGGAATTCAGCCTGAAGGAATGGAGAGAAAGGAAAGAAAAAAACTGTGAGGTGAGAGGAAGCAAAAAGAGCGTCTTCAGAAACATCAGACTCCTGCACAATGAAGAAATAAACGCTGAGATTTGGAACGAGATAGGAACAAACGAACACACAAAAAATCCTTTTCGAAGGCTGCATGAGAGAGCGAGGAGGAGATAGAAATACACGCACACACTCACACGCGCACCCACCGACAGGTACAGAGTGTATGTGTGAGAGAGAGTGAACGAAAGCATAGAGAGTAGGGCGCATACGAGAGCAAGAGTCAACCAACCGACCCACCCGCACGCATGGGTTGCCGTCAGAAGTCCCGGAATGATAGAGAAAGTGTACTTGAGGGCATTCAACCAGAGACGCCAGGGGAGCGAGAGGTCTCCGCAAGTCTTCGGTCTGCAGTCAGAGGGTCATCATGAGTCAGAAAAAGAGGGAGATAAAGGGACCAAATTAGGAAACCACATCTCTCTGTTGAGCAGACAGTCAGGTTAATTTGTTCTCTCAGCTGGAGATTCGTCAGTTTCTCAATCGAGCTCAAAATAAGAAAGACCCTCGAGAGACCCGCTTGATTGATTGATTGAAGATTCTTCCATCGACGCAGCCTTGAATTGGAGCGTCAAATTGAAAACACAGTATTCTGACAGTATGAAAACGTAGAAACAAGCATGCGTGCTTTGTCACACACCCTGTCTTTTATCTGCCTTTCTTTGACCGCATCTTTCCCTCCATCCGTCCGCCCGCACGCTTATTTCTGTCTCCGCATGCGCCCTGGATGCTGCTGACCTCGACTTCTGCTTCAGCGTCTGCTGTCTGCCTCCAAGAGACGAAGGAGGCGTCGTGGAAGAGGGAAGGTCCTGGGGGACGCCCAGAACACTCCGGCGCTTCTGAAGCTGCCTGTCCGTCTCGGCCCAAATCGCCACACTCTGCCGAGCACTGAGGCCTCCAGTGCCTGAACCATCCAGAGTGGCTTGTCGGTAGACGCTCCGCAGTGTATCTTTGTCAGTCTGCTGAGTCTCCTCTTCTCTTTCCCCTGCGTCTTCAGTGTCCACCTTTGTCCTCCCAGAGGCACTCAGGTCAGAGATGCTGCTGGAGAGACTCGGGCGGCGTTGGTTGGCGTTTTGTGACAGGAAGGCGGGGAAGAGACTTTCTGCCGTGCCACTTCGGTTGAATGCCATCTTCGTGTTGGCCCGCTCCTCTTGGACGGTCGTCTTGCGCTTTTTGAGGGTTTCGGTGGGTTGCTCCTTTTGCTGCTGGTGGTCAGACTCTCTCTCTGTCTCTGTCTGTTTCTTCATGCAGCCAACAGGAGCCTGCCGGAGCAACTTGGGGAAGCTGTAGCCAGACGGGAAGGGATTGTGGAAGCTGACGACTCTCGCCACGTTCTGCATCAGACGGACCCACAAGGGCCAGAAACCGGCGACGAACAACAGCCCGAAGAGCGTTCGGTGCCCCATGGTTTCAGAGGCGCAACCGGACTGCAAGGAAAGAAAATCCAGACGGGGGAAACGGACACACAGTGAGACGCAGAGGCGAAGACAGAGGTTGAAGAGCAGAGTGAATCTGTCAGTCAGAAGAATTTAAGAAAGAGAGACTGGGCTAGAGACAATCCCAAAAGCGATGTGGATGTAGAAGTCAGACAGGACAGAGGGCTTCATTTGCCAAAAGAAAAGAGATGCATTCTCCTTCTCGACTGAGCAATAAAAACGAGCACACGCACATACGTACGAATTTCTTTTGTTCTCTTCCACGTGGACCTGCACCGTCTCCTTCCCTTCCTAGAATGTCGTCTCCCTTGATTCCACTCTGCCCGCCCAGACAAAAACCGGTCCCTCCCACACACAGACTCTGCAGTCCCCTCACCTACTGACATGGAGGGTGGTATTGTTGGGAGTTGTGCCCGATGCCAGGATGACGAAGTACGAGATGCTCCTGATGAGGTCCTGGACAGGAACCACCATGGAGGTGAAAACGTCTCCGATCAGTCCGTCCGCAAAGGAGACGGGGCTGCAGGCAGGCAGGGTCAGGTAGGTGAATTCAATCAGTTCAATCAGGTGGAGCCACCGAGATTAGATGGATGGATCAGTCAGTTTTCCAATCTGTGCACAGGCGTAGGCAGGAATGTGACACGCAATGCCAAGACAGACATAGGCAGGCAGACAGACAGACAGACTGAAAGAATGACTGACTGGCCAAATGTTTTTTTTTCTTTTCCTTTCTTGTTTCCAGCCACACAGGAGGACAGACAGAAGGAAAGAAGGAAAAGAAAAGAAAGGGCTGTGAGATGATTGAGAGACCATCGACATGAAGAAAAGAAGTTGTCTAGATTTTGGCGAAGAAAGTGCGAACAAAAGAAGAACAAGAGGACTTCCAGGAGGCGTCTTTCTATTTGTACCGCAGACACGAGGTACGTTGGCAGGCAGGCAGGCAGGCAGCCAGTCAGCCACGATGCGCTGTGAGTTCACTCATGTAAGCCGTCAGTCAAGTCGACCGACCGTGCCCAGATCCCTGCGTGAAAACCTGAAAAAGAATTCTGTATGAAAGTAAATGCAGTCGACCGACCGTGCCCAGATTCCTGCTCCAAAACCGTCCGCGAGTACCAGCAGGACCACCATGAAGAATCTGCGAGTCGTGCGCAAGCCGCAGATAAGGAGGACAACCAGCAGACCGACGGTAAGCCCGGCAGGGTACCAGTGGGCATGCTTCGGCATCTCTTTTCTGTCCTGCAGGGAGAAGAAGATAAAACATCAGTCAACTGTCAGAGTTCTAGGGCAAAAAAGCATGGTGGGTTCAAAGTGGCTTTCAATTAAGGTCAGCCACCTGGATTAATGAAGGTCGGCCATCTGGATTCAAAAAAGAGGTACGACGTTTTTTTTCTTTCCTTCTTACCTTGGATGATGCTCTCTCTCGCACACCTGATCCCCTTGGGCAGTTCAGCAGGACATGACACAGTGAAGTCTGTTGAGCATTGCATTACATCCACCCGTATTCGTGCATCCTCTTCTTCACCTCATGCAGAACGGGATGCGAAGAAACAAACAGACAGATACAGAAGCTGCAAACCATGTGGCTGTTGTTTTCTCAACAGAGAAAAACGGAAGAACGGAGAGACAGGTCCAGAGAAACGCACAGGGAACATGAAGCACGCCACAGTTGGTTGACCACTATCTGACCTGTCCGAACACATCGCTGTGGTAGATGATGTACGTTGTCATTGCAACCACCAGCTGCACAAGGGCTACGTTGATCACCAACCCCTCTCTTACTCTGTTGGGAATGTGAAGAAGAAATCGGAAGTTCACTTTGTGTTTCCGCATGAACCAGAAAGCCCATCCCACACAAAGCTGGAAGAGGATAACGAGGAACCAGAAACGAAACACCGAATGTTGGTGTCGCACCAAAATCGAGGTCCACTCCCCCTCCCTGTTCGTCTGGACCACCTCGGCCCACTGTCTGACCATGATGCCGAAAAGCACGATGACTAGGCCCAACAGGAAAGCAGTGCACCTGTCAAACAAGTGGTCAGAGTAGTACTTGCTCCGGCCCGCGGATGAGTTGCGCAGGGCAGCAGCCACAATCCCGAACTCTCTGAGGTTCTCCCCCTTTCTCAGGTGCTCTTCCTCTCCCTCTTCTTCTGCCCCCTTTACGTTCTTCTTCTCATTCTTGTAGTAGACCCTCATGAGGCCCCTCTGCAGGTCCTCGATCGGTTTATTCTTCATGAACTGTTCCTTCAGCAGCATCGCAACCAGGCACTCGACCGCGTCGTCGGCCCCTGAGTGAATGTAGCAAGAGAGGAGAAGAGAGAAGACAGCGAAGAGGAGAGAAGAACAACAATTGACTCGCAGACATCCATTCAGCTCCAACCATGCCGAGAGGCACGAGGCAGAAAAGGAAAAGAAAAAGGAAAGGCCAGCTATGCCTCGCCTTTTTTTTTTACAGGTAGGCAGGGACAGACGTTGGCTCAGAAAGGAGCCGTGATTCACAGACGAAAGAGACAGCACAAGTACTCTCTGTGCGGAACGGGGGGACATTTCCTCTGCAGGAGGGGAGAGGGCACAGAACAAAAGAGAAAGAGAGACTGGGAAGTTCATGAGGGAGGAGGACAAAGTTCAGTCTCTGGGGAAAACAGCACGCCAACGAAGCCATGCGGTCCGTCCGGACACTCTTGAACCCAGCCCCCCTGTCTACTCTTCTCATTTTCTGGAAGGAAGAAAGCCTTGCCGACCGACCGACTGACCTTCAGCATCCACTTTGCCTGAGGTGAGGAGGCACTCGCTTCTCATTCTGAACAGTCTGAAGAACGCCATCCATTGGACCTGAGAGAACTGCATGAGAGACTCCACCCTCAGAAGAATCTTGAACAGCTCCAGTTCAAGCGCGTCGCTAGTGTTCCTGCATGCATGCACGTAGATAGGGAAGGGGGGGGGATCGAAGGCGGGAAAATCGAAGACGCACATATCCAGGATCAAGGAACAGCTTTACTTGCGCAGGCAGATCTTCAATTTGCGAGTAGACAGCCCACCTATCCATCTAGGTTGCACTCTGATGGCAGGAAGTGGCAGAGCCAAGGGGGGATCCGGCAAGAAAGACAACAGAGCCGGAAGACGGGAAGAAAGGAAGGGCCTTATGCAAAGTTTGATGAGGAATGAAATGGGACAGACAGTCTTTCATCAGGTCGCGCACTCACTTCCAGCTTTCCAGCAGCACAGGATCCTTTCTTGTCCTGTCATTCATCTTCTCGACGTTCTTGTCCACCAGATCCTCCAGCTGAGTCAGGTGCGCAGAGATAGCTCCTGAGAGTCTTCTGAACCCCTCGTTGACCTTATCCAGTTCTAGACAGGCAAGTCGGTCGAAACGGGCCAGGGGGGGGAGCCCGGCCTCCGTCTCTGACAACATGTATCGAGCACTGTTCTCACTCCCCCCCCAAGTGCTTTTGTCAGTCTGCATCGTCGTCATGCGCCCAGACCCGTCTTCCACATCCTCTTCAGCGTCTCCGTCTCCTTTGTGCATCCCTCTATTGACCCCGTCAAGAAACTCAGAGAGGTTCTTGTAGTCAACAGAATCACACGCCCACTCCGTCCCCTTTATATGCCTCTGCATCATCAGTTCAAAGTCGTCCACCGCTTTCGACATCCTGTTTTCTTCAAAAGTGGATACTCAGCTTCAGCTCTGGAAAAAGGAGACGTAAAGAACTGTTCTCCCCCAAGAAAAAGGCGATCGATCCACCCGCTTGGTCGGGACTCAACTAAACAGCTAGACAACCAAACAACCACTGAACCTCGCACTGTCAGGCCGCACTCTGATACTGCCACTGTTTCTGCCTCGAAATCAAAATCTTACTGAAAGACCGCACTGAGAGTTCGTGCGTGACGGATTCAGCTTGCCCTCTAATAATACCATGAGACCGACCCTATATTCATATATTGTGGCCTCGGCATGTCGCTTGTGCAATCGGCGGGCCGGGGCCACGTACGCAGCGCTCGCGTCGATCTGATGTTGGAAGGATTGGGAACCGATTATTCGGCTGGGGGGTGACGCAGGATTAATTCAGTGCATGCCCATGCATATGCATGCATCTTAATTCTGTACATGCAATTAATTAATGATCGAAACGGAGTGCATCAAATTAAATGAACACAACACAAACACGCCGGATCACAGGCTGCTTAACCTCCCCCCACCTCTGTCAATCCATCAAACACCTCAAGTGAATCAGCTTTCGATTTCCCTGATATCCAGAGTTCCTCAGAGGCCCTAAGGTTTTCGCTGATCTGTCTGATCAAACAACAGTTGTTCTTCTTTGTCGTCAATCCTCAGTTCTCCTGTATTAATATATTCGTCCATCGCAATGGGTCTCTTTGTTTCTCGTTTCGCCCAGCTCGTCTGGGGAGGCGGCAAGCCTGTGAGAGCAGTGATGATTGGTCTCGATGCGGCAGGGAAGACCACTGTGCTGTACAATTTGAAGATCGGAGAGATCGTGAACACGATTCCCACCGTTGGTCAGGCATGCACTCTCGCCCCTGGCTCTGCAGCCCGTCGACCCTTCACCCACCGCGCCCCTCCACTGCTCATGTACCCTCTACATATATCCTTGCTCTCTTGCTATGTCTTGCAGGCTTTAACGTTGAGGAAGTGACCCACAGGAATCTTGTTCTGACTGTGTGGGATATCGGTGGACAGAAGATCCTTCGCCGTCTCTGGCACCACTACTACAACGGATCGAACCTTGTGATCTTCTTGGTGGACGCTGCCGACCGGGACCGCATTCAGGAGGTTGCAGATGAGCTGGAGGAGGTCCTCAACGCACCCGAACTTCAGGATGCCCGCCTTCTGGTGTACGCCAACAAACAGGACCTGCCGAACGCCATGTCAGCAGGGGAGGTGGCAGAGAAGCTCGGTCTCCCGTCTCTGAAAAACCGTCTCTGGCACGTTCAGGCGACATGTGCGACCACTGGAGACGGGCTCTACGAGGGGCTTGACTGGGCTGCAGATGCCCTGAGCAAGAAGTGAAAGAGAGAGGAACGAAGCCCGTCGTCGAGTCTAGCCTCGAGATAAATGCCATGCGGAGTCGACAGACTGACTGCTCACTGCATGAGGGAGATGCAGTCACTGCCAGGGAGTGCTGCAATCATTTAAGTGCACGTGATTTGAATGAACAACCGAGGGGTCGTGAGGGCCGATGGGGGGTACAGCTCCGACTGGTGAATTGAATGTATGTATGTATGTATGTATGGACACGCATGCATGCATGCAGTGATGCGCGCTTGCACCTCGATCGATACATGTCGTGTTGTAGCTAGGGAGGGGGGTCTGAGGGCGGGTCGTTCGTTGTTTCCCTCTCCCTGTCGCTCGCTCGCTCTTGCAGAGACCTGAAGAGTGGCTGCATGTGCGCCTGTGTGGGGTGCATGCGTGGTCTCTCTTTGTCGTGTCAGAAGATTTGTAAATATAGAAAGAATTTAGATGGGGATCGAGAGGTTGGAACTTCGAAGGGTCGGATAGAATTGATTGGGGTGCATGTGTCGGTGGTGAATGGAATTGTGCATGCATATGTGTTGTCTCTCAGTTGACTGTTTTTTTTCTTCTGACAACCGTGTGGAAGGAAGGGAGACTGAGATCGTGACGAATACGTAAATATGCATCTGTGAACTCCGGGCAGAGTTTCGATCTGGACCGTTCAAAGTTCTTTCATGTGCGCGGTCCCGTGTGGTGCCCTGTGGTGCTGTCGAACGCATTAGGGTTTCTTCCAGGGTTTCATGCGTCCATTCAGAAAGTGAGACTGTCTGATGGCCTTAATTATTATGTGTTATGGCTTGTTACTGCATGTGTTTACGCAATTTGAAATGCTGTATGTACACGATCCAAAAATATACATATGATTATCCTGCTGAGGGTACTTAGACCTATTTTTTTTAAAGGTGTGAACTAGGATGTAAATAGAAAATCCTAGAGAAAATCAATGTTTTAAAAGAGAATTTAACCATTAAACTGTAGCTTTGCTTGACGACTTTACTCAGTATTCGGTTTAAAACATTTTTTTCCTTAAGTTTTTTATAGTTTATAGTATTTTACAAAATTGTGTATCATGCATTCCAATTTATAATTTATTTCATTTTTTTTTTAATTTTTTTATCATCATCAAATATTATGATGCCGGCTTTACCCTCCATCATCATCATCATCATGACTGACCCGGTCGGGCCGAGCATTAAATGCTATAATTAGGTAATCCAACTAATGAAGAGTCAAATGTATGGCAGCTGCACTAGCAAAAAAAATGACCCCCATTTTTGAAGGGCATCTTGGCTGTAAACTTTGTCTCTATTCTTTTCTATTATGGTGGTTTCAGTACAAGCACTCCAATGGCATACCCGCTTGTAGTCACCAGGCAGGCAGTCAGAGAAAAGAGAGCTCTGCGAGGAAGGGGGTTGCACATACAGAAAAGAAGGCAAAAAAGTGAAATCTGCATTGCATTCTTCCTCCCCTCTGCTTCTTTCTACACATGCTTTTGCTACCAGAGTAACCAAAACAGCCGTATTTTAATCTCAAACCTGTCGGGCAATCTTTGCAAAATATAGGGGATCTTCAATCAAGTATCCAATTTTCAAGATGTCCACTCTCTAGAAGACGGCATGTTGTCATGTAGAAATGCATTCATACAAAGCACAGAAAGGGTGTGCCAGACGTATATTGTTACTTGTTTTCCTTACCTGTTGCATCCGCTCGACAGGATCTGCACCGCCCACCCTGCATTATGCACAGGCAGGGTCTCTGCTGCTGAGCTGTTTCATGCAAAGATCTATAAACGTTCCGGCTTCACGGTCAAAGCAGGTGTGTGGAAGCTTGACTGAGAGATGAATACATGTATAGACGGAGGGGTCGATACGCTCATGGAATTCTACTATGTGCGGCCCCGGAAAGCACCTGTGCATACAAATTTGTATTGGATGACTCTTCATGATTCGGATTGCCTAATCTAGATACTAATTCAAATAGGTAGTAAAATAGTTCACCTTAATAGTAAGTTAACTTAAATGCAAACTTATTGCATGAATTTCATTCTAATAATCTTCTTATTGCATATAGACAAAATCATATCTATAAGAATCAAACCAAGAAGACTTCTGAATTTCAGATATTCTGCATGTATAAGATGATTTCATGCAGCTGTTTTTGCGATTAATAACTGCCAAGTTCAGTGCCAGCCAGTTTTGGAAAAAAGGCGCTGAAAAGATCTGAAAAGCAAACAAAGATTTATTGCTGCATCGCTCAGCATGCGCGCTGAATCAATGATGCAATCAATCGTGCTCTTTCTTCCCAATGTTCCGATACACACCGTCAAGCTTTGAAGGTTAGTGTCCTGAATGAAGCTTAGTCGGCATTGCATGCCATGGACTGTTTACGTCCCATGCACAACGCAGATCTTGCATGCAAGAGGTCTTGCTGGTTTACCATGTTGCATAAGAATCTGCATGCAACTCAGTAGCAGCTGCTAAGTGATAGAGTTGGACAGTCAGGCTGCATCCAAGCCAAAACGCCACGCCCGTAGGGCATGGGCTCTGAACTTGACTTCTTGTTGCTGCACAGGCAAGATTCCCCCAAAATCAATATGAGACATTCAGTAAGAATTGCAGTGAATCCAGGACTGGCAAGGAGGTCCGAGTCGCTTAAGAAAGGTCTTCCAGATCATTCAGGTGCACGTAAACTGACACTGAAAGCAAGTCAGCGTCGTGCTCTTTTCATGGAATGCAGGTGGACGTGAAAGCCATGGGGCGCATGCAGTTCTCTTCCGTCAGGAATGCAGCTAAATGTGAAATTAAGTCAGCGTTCCCTTCTTTTCACTGGGACGGGTGCACGTGAAATCTAGTCATCACGCAGGGCCCCGAAATCGTTGCAGTTCACCCTTCAATGCCACAATTGTTGTTGCAGTTCACTCTCCCGCTGCAGCACCAGTTCGGGGTGCAAGAGTCGGGTGTTCCCGAGGGACACGGGATCCCGCCCTGTGCGTCGGGGCTGCCGCTGAAAGACCCGAGGCCCCGGGAGGCGCACATGTAGCCGGTCCTTCCGTTGTAGAACTCAGCCGACTGGCAGGTGGGGGCCTCGCAGCACACGGACTGGTCGGACAGACAGGTGGAGGCGAGGCCGAGGGGGCATGCTTTCCCCCCCTTTCTGCAGCGGTAGCAGAACGTCAGCTATGAGAATTAAAACATGAATGTCTGTCAGTATTCAGCAGCAACTGTATTGAATGGAACCAACCGGTTGTTTCAAGATCTTCGGGCCATTCCGGCAGCGGCAGCGGGGAATGTTGCAGCATATGCAGAGACGAGAGTAATGTATGCACCCATCATAAAGAGGTCCAACTACACTCTTCAATCTGACATACGGACGTGCATGCAGCACAAGATCCTCCTCCTTCTCAAGCTGTGCTCACGGGTGTCACAACGACCTCGAAAGCTTCTGAACGTTCACCGAGCTCTTTGCAGCCTTTCTCTAAAAACACATAAGGAACGAAAGAGAAAGAAACGCATACCTGGCGCTTTGATACGCGTTGAATTCGTTATCTTGGGCTAAGCCGCAGCCAAACCCCCCGAGCACAGCCGCACTCGCGCAAGTGGCGGGGGAGCAGCACACCTGCACCACATACATGCGTAAATATATAACATATATTCATGTCAATAGAATCTGATTCGCACGTACCTATAAGGTTGGTGCGAGTTTTTTTTTTTTTTCAGAATTTTCTACAGACAACGAACTACAAAGAGATTTAGATTCCAAGGGGGCGCCTGTGAGAGGCACTGGCAAGAAAAATGCGTGCGCATGGCTAGTCATGACAAACATAGACGATGCGTCTTTTCACAGAAAGTCGGAGTCTGGCAAATAATTAACTCACACAACCCCATGAAGTCATGCGAAGATCATCAGCTTAATTTCACGCGTACAGCATGTATACATGTAGAGTGACTGACAGTAGGGTTGTTGAGGCACCCAAGACGGTTCCACCTGGACAGATCGTTCCGCTGTTGAAATTAGGGTCGTAGATGTTCAGCCCGACCGAGGCGCACCCAAATGAGCGGCCCAGACTGTTGGCCGACGCGCAGGTGGCGGCTCCACAGCAGACGGAGAGGTCGTTGAGGCAGCCATCCGCCATGCCCCCGGGACAGATGACTCCTGCCTTCACTGTGGGGTCGTAGATGTTCAGACCCGAGTCGAAACACTGGAAACCCGATGAGTCATCCGGCAGAGCACTTGCGCAAGTTGCGGGCTCACAGCAGACCTGCAGGATGGATGCATGGCAAGAGATGTCTGTGCATGCATGAATTGGAATACATCATACAGACCCTAGCTGTCGAAGGCAGCAGGGCAAAGCAAGGAGCATATTTTTACAACAACAATTAAGACCTGCAGAATGCATAGCAAGAAATTAAAGTTGGCTCGTAACCTACCGTGAGGTCCCCCTGGCATCCAGATGCGAGCCCCCCCGGGCACTGGCGGTCTGCGCTCTTTGAGGGATCGTAGTCGTTCAGGTCGGCGGCCGCGCAGTTGTACCCAAACTCCCCTTCCGGCATCGCGCTCTCGCAGGTTGCGGGCTCGCAACATTCTGCAACAAACAGCAAGGGCCTCAGGGTTGCTGATGGAATCATTTTCAACCAAGTCATTTTACAGAAGCCTTGGTGTCAGATTCAAAGTACCACAGACAAACACGTGCATTTACGAGAATACACGCAAGAAAGAAGAGACGGCACACACACGCACACACACACACACACACACACACACACACACACACACACAGAGAGAGAGAGAGAGAGAGAGAGAGAGAGAGAAAGCCCCTTACAGCACGCGCATGCTTGGCCACTTTCATTACACCACACTGCAGTTCTCTCCTTATGTGCGCGCCTTTCCTCCACTTCTTGGTTGCTCCTCTGATTTTCAATAAGACTTTGTTATAAGTTTGCATGCATGTGAACGTCTTGCGTATTCAACGCACACACTCACCCGTCAAGTCGCCAGTGCACCCCTCCTCGATGCCTTCTGGGCAAAGGTTGTCAGCCTTAATGGACGGGTCGTAGTCGTTCAGGCCTGAATGCACACATGTATACACATGCAGCATTGTCAAAGATACATCATTCCATCAGGCTGTATCGCGGTCTTTCTCTTCACGCAGTCAAAACAAACGCCTGCACAATGCTCTAAGTCACGTATACTTGTTCTGACCGAGTAAGTTGCATGCATGGTCAGACAGCGCGCACATGTACAAGGCGTGCAGAGTATATATGCACGAGGCGACGTTTCTGGCCGTCTGCTTTCCAGAGCATGCTTGAGCCCGACCAAGGGAAAGGACATGCAGGTTTTCATCCACAACATGCAGCTTGCATGCAGTCCTCGAATGAGTGAGTGACTGGCTTACCTTCGGAGGAGCAGTCGTAGCCGCCATCAGGAATCGAAGAGGCGCAGGTAGCCGCACCGCAGCAGAAAGTCTGCGTGCACGCCTCCAGGCCCGCCATCTCTTCCTCCAGGGGTCACCTTGTATCCCTCCGGAATGCAAGCCAGCCAGTTCATTCGAGCCCCGAGGCCTGTGCAATCAATGTTGGCAGTCTCGCAGGTGGGAAGGTCCTTGTTCTTCTGCGTCTTCGACTTCAAGGTGCTGTAGTCGGGCAGCTTGAACAGATCCCCGTTTTTCAAGAGTCCGTCTAGGTTCTTAAACATGTCCGCTGCACCCAGAGCCGGTGCAGCGAGGAGGGCCAGCGAAACGCAGACGAGTCGGGTCATCGTGTCCCAAGCTGAGGCTTCTGCTGTTGTCGAGTCAGAGAATGGAGGATCCGCACTTTAGGTAGGCCCGAGTTTTCGGCATACTTTACATATATGAGAACCGGTATATATATGAGTCAGTATCGACTATATATAGCTCAATTGATGCTTCCCATGCATGCATATGCATACATGCGCACTGCTCGCGATTCGAAGGCCGGGATCTGCATGCATGCATGCATATGCATGCATGCACCAAATCATGCAATCGCCTCGGGGGGCAGCTCAGCTTGGAAGTCATGGCCCCGGAAAGCGAAGCGGGGGGCACTTAGAAAACAGAAATACCCCAGCCCACGTGCGTGCACGCTGTCTTTCGGCAAAAACCCGGCCCCGAAAGGCTGAATGTGCGCTATGCGTGCGTCAGATGGGGCGCTTACTCCCGGGCTTTTTTCCCGGGGGGGGGAGAGTTCCGCGGCTTTTCCCGCGAGGGNGGTCGACTGGCCGGCGTGCGTCAATCGTGCAGTTGTCATTTTTCTTGCTTTCCGGGGCCGTTCGCAAGCTTGCTTGCGTCAGATGCATGCCGCGCCGATCGAAGTCCGACTGCCACGTGCACGCTTGAAAAATCTGACGCACGCATGCATTATCATGTCCCGGAAATAGAGCTGAAAGGGCACTTAATGCATGCAACATGAACAAATTAAGTTGATTTCGCTTTCCGGGTCATTCGCACGAATAAAAGGAGACGGCTGATTGACCAGAAACTAAACTGCGTGCTAATCCAGTGCTGACTCTCTTTGCTGGAGCTCCCTTGTCATTAGCTTTTATTGCCCTCCTGGCACGTCTGAATCTGTGAAGGACCCCACGCTTCCTTTGAGCAAAGTCTTGTGTCTTTCTTGTTGTGTGGTTTCGCTGGAAAAGAAAACTTACCGCGCGAAGAGAATGGTCTGGTTAGTGTGCTTGTTCGTGCTTTTCGCGTCTCCACGCCTGTCGGAAGGTGCATGGCTGGAGCACTTCCTCGGTTTGCGTCCTGTGTATGACTATGGTCTAGTGATGGACGCAGGATCGCGCGGAACGCGAATCCACATCTATCAGTGGCCACACAGAGAGTTCGACCCCTCGCATCCATACACGGGTCCCCTGTCTTTCCCGAAGGACATAGGTTCCCTCTCCGTGGAGCCTGGCATCAGCTCTTTCGCAAATACACCGGACCAAGTCGGGTAAGGGGGCACAGGATCAGTGGGGAAGAGAGTGCAAACTCTTGGGTGCATGCAGTCTGAGAGGTTCCTCGATCGACCTTTCCTTTCAACGAGCCGTCTCTGTCTCCTCCTCTTCTTCCCAAATTGCCAGGCAGGCGCACACGAAAGGAAAAACGCAAAAGGGACCCCGAGCATCTTTAGAATGTTTCTCCCCTCCCCTTTTGGTCGCTTTGACCGATATATGGATGCAGAATCAATTTGAAGCCGCTGATCGACCACGCGAAGGATGTTCTGAAGAAAGAAGAGGTAAGAAGAAGTAACTAACATGTCTTTCTCGCAAGCAATTCAAGTTCATTTTGTGCACGCGATCTGCTTCTTCAGCGCTGTGAAGAAAACGCTCAGTCGAGTTTCTTAGGATTGTAATGTTGGGACACCGCAGAAGGACAGCTAGTGGTCACCGCATTGATCTGCGTAAAGAGAAAGAAGCTCAAGCCCGGGGACGGGCGGCACGGCGGCACGCACGCACGCACGCACGGACGAAGCGTTCTTTCTGCATCGCTCTGTTTCCTCTCCATTCCCTCCTTCTTAGTCATCGCACGGCTTTTTTTTGTTTATGCAACAGAACTACGGTGCCTACAGACGCGCGTTTGTTTTTCTTTCTTGTCCTTACTACCCCTTTCCCTGCCTGTCTGTCTGTCTGTCTGGATGGCTGGCAGGTTGGCTAGTTCAAAGAACAAACATACAGTATGTATGTGTGTGTGTGTGTGTGTGTGTGTGTGTGTGTGAGTGTGTGTGTGTGTGTGTGAGTGTGTGTGTGTGTGTGTGTGTGTGTGTGCGTATGAACACGTGTCTGTGTGCTTCTTTTTGGCGCAGTCCCGTTGGTCTACCTTCCCGCTCTGGTTGAAGGCGACGGCAGGTGTGTCTGTGTAGTTTTTTTCGGTGGCAATTTCTGGAGCGTAGAAACCGTTTTTTCCCTTTTCGTGTATCCGTCTGAAGAGACGCCGAGGTTCATTGCGAAGAGAGACAGTGCGTGAATTCTGCAGCGACTCGAGGGAAAAGAAGGAAAATGTGCCAGATTCAAAGGAAAATAGAGAGGGCAGCGACCGAAACAAAGGGAAGCAGCGAGAAGGGAAGGGAAGGGGAAAGAATGGGACGGAACGGCAGGCAGAGGAAGGAAGGATACATTTTCATATCCTGAAACAGAGGGTGCGGACATGCTGCATAGTGAGGGAGGAAGTTAGCGTTAGACTAGCACTTCGTTGGTTTGTTTCTTCCAGCTGAGACGCGCGCGCGAGAGAGAGAGACCAACCCACACAGGAAAAGGCCCCTTGGATAAGAGGTCTGTAAAGTGCATGGGAAGGACGAGTAGAGAGAAGAACTGTGCAAGCAGAGGGTTCTTGTTGAAGGGCCCCAGAGAGTAGCGGGGGGCGTTGAAGGGAACAGACCGCTCATTTGCGCTCAGACGTATGTAAGGTGTAATTGTGGCTATGTGTGTGCATGTGCGCGCGTGCGTGTGGGTGTGCAGGCATGAGAGACCTCGAGAGAGACGTGCGTGGAGGTGTGATGGAAGGAATCCGTTTGCTCTTCCAGGACAAGGTTGGTTCTTTCGTTGGTCGAATCTTCCAGTTGTTGGTTGCTAAACACGCCGTGTCGGTCTGTTTACTCGATCGAAGGCATCGATCGGGAAGGCATAACTGTCCCTTCTCCTGACTTACCAACACAAGGTTGTTACCGCTTTATTGGAATATGTGGAGGGAGGAAGTCTGGATTTGTGCGTTCGTTCTGGTTGAACTAACCCGAACAACTTGCTTGGCTTGGCTTGGCTTTCTTGCAGTCGGTGAATCCCTTCTACAACACGAACGACATGGTGCGCGTGATTTCAGGTGGGTGAGTGCGAGGACTGGGGAGAATGAATGGGGGGAGCTGTTTTTAATCAATTGTTCCTTTCCCTGTCGGACCAGAAAAGGCTGGACAAAGAACCCCACACAGATAGGCACACAGATAGAAAGACAGGCACACAGACAGATAGACACACAGGCCCCTTAGAGAGATAACGGAGGGGGGTAGAGAGTGGAGAGCGTGATTTGATTTGTCGGTCGAACGCCCCCCCGAGGAATGAAGTTTTACCTGCCACTCTGGCTGTCTTCCCTCCTGCCAGTCAGATTGACTAGTTTACCCACCCGTTGAGCGTGTCTTCCGTTCCTGGCCTTCTTTCCCTTCCCTTCCTGCGTTCCTGGCCTTCTGTGATGAAGTCATTGTGTCTGTGGGAGAGGCGGTTTAACATTCCTCCTGACAAATAAGTGACTCCCCCTCATGCAACGAGGGGAAGAATGCTCTCTCTGCGTGTCACCAAGAACAGAGAAGAAAATTGATCAAATCAGGGCCAACCCCTTCTTTCTGGCTGTTCTGTCCGCTCCCAACGAGCTGCAATGCAGGAGAGGAAGAGGGTGCGTATGGCTGGCTTTCCGTGAACTATGCCAAGTAAGTAGGTCGATTGATTGGTCGCTCGGTGACAAAAAAAAACATCTCCTCGACTTTCGCTCTCTGCCTGTGTTGTGTGTTTTTGATTGAACCGAAAACTCAGAGAGAGAGAGAGAGAGAGACAGAAAGAGAGAGAGAGAGAGAAAGAGTGAGAGAGACAGAAAGGAAGACAGACAATAAGTCGTGTTGCAGCTTGTGGATCTGTGTCTGCGGCTGCTCTCTCTTTCTGTCTCTGTTTCTCTGTCTCTATCTGCCTCTATCCATCCATCTGTCTATCTATTTTTCTATCTCCGTGTCTCTGGTTCGTTTATTCTTCCCATCAGTTTCTGTCTCCGCCCCTGCCCTCCTTTTCTTCCTCCCTCCCCCAGCCCACCCCCCTCTGCGTGTGTGTGTGAGAGAGAGGTCTCGACTGTCGTATCAAGATGGAGTTGTTTTTGCCGGCCTTGGCTAGAAGAAAGCTGCAGCAGCTGGGAGGGACAGGGGGCACAGGCGCCTTCGGACGCGTGTGCGCATAAATGCTTAGTCCATTCCTCCCTCTCTCCCTCCCTGCCTCCTATCTCCGGCCGTGCAAATGCAGAGGAACGCTCTTTGACGGACCACTGGGTTCTTATGGCGCAATGGACATGGGGGGTGCCTCCACACAGATCACCTTCCAGCCGCAGCACACGTCCATCCTTGAGGTCGGTCGAGGGAGCAAAAACGAAGGAATCACTTTGGTGTTTTTTCACGAGATTGGCACTTCGAGCACTTATTCGAATTGAAATGACACCAAAAGAATTAAGAGAACCGAACCGCCACTTCTCTCCTCAATTTGACACCGCAATCGAGCGGGTGGGGGCATGGTGTTGTTGTCTTTTGCTGCTTCAAGCGAAGAATGCGGAAGTCATAGCAGCCATCCCCCTGCGAGCGATCAGCCGATTTTCCAGGTTTTCAAAGCCCTCGCAATATAGAAAATCACAGAAGCGACGTCAGATTTTACCGAAGAATTGGGCTGCTTGTCAATGCCTCTAGCCAGCCAGTCTCCTTTCTCGTTTGCATCTCTGAAAGCCGAAACTGACTTCACTGATGTCTTTCTGTCTGTGCAGAATTTGTTTCCCATTCATTTGGGAGATCATTTCATCAGGTTGTACACACACTCTTTCCTCGGATACGGATGGGGAGATGGCCTGATGGTCTGTCTGTCTGTTTCTTCAATTCTTTTGTCTGTCTGTCTGCCTATCTTTCTTTCTGTCGGTCTTGTCTGTCGTCCGCTTTGCTTGTTCTTTGTTTTCTGCCTGTCCGGTTTGGACAAAGAGAGAGGCAAAGGGCGTGTCGTTCTCTATGCCAGAAATTGCATAGTCTGTCTGTCTACGTTTGAATATCTGCCTGCCTCTGTTCTGTCTATCTGCCTATCCGCCTTTTCATCTATTTGTCTGAGTAGTTGATTCCTCTTTGCTTTGTTTTTCTTCCGTTGCTGAGCGTCCCGGAAAATCGGTGCATTTTTGTTTTCGTTGCGGAGCATTCTGGAAAGTAGTTGCTGTCTTTCCTTCTTTCATTGGTTTGCTCATTACTTATTCCATTCGCTGCTCACACGCGTGTATCTACCTCTACCTCAGTTTTTTGCCAACCTGCCTGCCTGCCTATCTGTCTCGTGGCCCTCTCCTGTCCTGTGCCTCCCTCTCAACTTTTCCCGCTCGCACGCATCTTTTTTTCCTGCCTGCCTCTGGGGCATGGCTGCACTAATCACTCAACACAAAAAGCTAGGGGGAAGTTTTCTGAAACAACCCGCCGTGTAGGTGTCGCTCCATTGATCGAATCTTGTCGTTTCATCATCGAGTGATCTGCTTCTTGCTTTTCCTTTCTTTCTTTCTTGCTGCAGAGATCTGTCGACCGAGAGGCGAAGGAAGCAGTCGTGGCAGCGATGGCAAAAGAAGTCAGTCCGTCATGCAGTCTGGTCTTCTTCAGACAGGCAACCACCAAATCGAAGGCAGAAGCTGAGACTCAAACTACTCAGATGCATGCATGTGTGCGTGGGCCCAGCATGCACACACACACACGCACCCTCACGCTCACACACACAGAGGGAGAGAGAGAGGGGCATTCCTTCAGTCTCTCCTGTCTGCAGACAAATTCTTCCTGGTATGGCGTCTTTGCTTCACCATTCCCTCTATTGTTTGTATGTGAAAACAACTGAAAAACACAAAAAAGTCTGTCTGTTCGGGGAGGCATCAAGGGTATGGGCTGGAAGGGGTGGGGTTGCGCACAAGAAGAAAAGTAGTGGAGATCGTAAATTTGCGAAAAGAAAGAAAAAGAAAAGAAACCATAGAGTCGGTCTTTCTGTTTGTCTGTCTGTCTGTCTGCCTTGTCTGTGTGAAGTTGCTTTTCTTTTCTTGCTTTGTTGTCTTTGAAGAAAAAAGAAGGAAAGAAGAAAGAAAGAACGCAACGATC